>CAUYLG010017518.1:0-11298 GCA_963573385.1 Cacajao melanocephalus | reverse complement strand
TTGGCTGCTTATTTGTTATTTTCATCTCTTATTCCTTCCTGTCTCCATTGTTGAGCACAATTATTGGCATAAAAGAGGTTTTTAATACCCATTTTTAGACTGCATTCTAGCCTGGGCAATAGAACAAGAATCCCGTTCTCTTTCCCTCTTTCTCTTCCTCTTTCTTTCTCTCTTACATTCTTTTTTTTCTTTCTTTCACTTTTTTTCCTCTTTTTTCTTTCTTTCAAAAATTAAAAAAAAAAAAAAGAAAGCTATGCAAAAGCAGGGCCCAGGCTGTAGTGTGTGCCGACTTCCTGCTCTAGTTGATTCATTATTATGGTATATTTCCATTTTATGAATATACAAATTTATTCTGCTGTTGAAGGACATTGGGGCTGTTGGCAGATTTGGCTGTTATGAAAAATGCTGTTAGGGCAGCATGGAGCATGCCTCTTGGTATACAGCTGTGTGTGTGTCTGTTGGGTACATACCTAGGGATAGAACTGCTTGGTCGTAGCGTTACGAGTATCTCTACCTTTAGTGGAGAAGGCCACACAGTTTCCTGACATGTTTATAGCAATTCGTGCTCCCACCTTTGTGTATCAGAATTCCAGTTGCTCCATACCTTCACCAACTCATGGCCTGTCATATTTTCAATTTCAATATTTCTAATGGGTAGCTAATGTTTATTATTTCATTCTGGTTTTAATTTGCATTTCTCTGATTACTAATAAGGTTATTTACATATGTGTATTGGCTCCTTAGAGATCTTTTGTAAATCCCCTGGTCAAGTCCCTAGCAAAGCCTCCCCCTCTTCTTTTGCTCTAAAAAATTAATGTATTTTTATTAATTTATTTTTAAATTAATGGTTTATAGTAGTTATCGTACATTTTGGGTGCAAGCCCATTATCATCTACCTGTGTTCCAAGTATCGTCTCTCACTCTAGACTTCACATTTTACCCTCTCAATGGTTCCCGTTAATGAGCAAAAGTTCTTAATTTACGTAGAAAACTTTATCAATCTCTTTCTTCTCTGCTTAGTGCTGTTTGCTTTTAGAAACCCTTTCCTACTTCAAGATCATGAGAACGTCTCCTATATTAGCTTTTGGAAACTTTGTTTTAGCTTAACAGAGCATGTCTCCTGATGCACTTGTGCACACCTTTCTGCTGGAATTGATGTTCGCCTATAGTGCGAAGCAGTGCTGGAGACTTGTTTTTCTTTTTAATGTGAATATCCAATTGCTGTGGCACCACTTACGGAGAAGAAGATCATTACCGGCAGCTTTGCAGTATCACTTTTATTATAAATCACGTGTCCATACCGGTGTGGGTTTGTTTCTAGTTTCCCTCTTTTCTTCCGTGGACTCGTTCACTTCTCCTCGTGTCGATGCGGCACTCTCTGAGTTCCTGCAGCCTTATCATTGTCTCGAGGTCCAGCACAGCAGCCCTATCCATGATTGTTTTTTTTTATAAATGATTTGACCGTTCATGGCTCTCTGCACTCCATATATTGGAGTCAGCTTGCCCACGATTGTGTTGCCAGAGAAAAATGGTCTTTATTTCTACCTTTTCTTTTTCTGTATTCATTTACTTGGTGTTTGTTCCCTGGCTGGCACCCCCAAGACAGTGTCAAACAGAAATAATGATAATTTGGGCATTCTTGTCTCATTCCCACTACCAAAAGGAAAGCTTTCAAATATGTCATGCACAAATGCAGTGATTGCTCTAAGGTTGTTTCTCTCTCTCTCTCTCTCTCTCTCTCTCTCTCTCTGTGTGTGTGTGTGTGTGTGTGTGTGTGTGTGTCTATTCTTTATTGCATAAAGATTTCTTTCTATACTTAGTTTTCTAAGAATTTTTAGGATGACCAAGTTTTGATTTGTATCAAAAGTTTTTCTACTTTGTTGAAAGAATCATGTGATTTTTTCCCCCCCTAAAATATGGTGACGTCTATGGATTTAATTTTCAGATGATAAACCAGCCTTGTATTCCAGGAATAAACCAACTTAGGTGTGTATGTAGTTGGTTCCTAAGACTACCCTGAGGCTTGGCAATTTGCTAGGGATCTACTCAGCGTACAGTGATACTCACAGCTATGACTTATTACAACAGAAGCATGCAGAGCTCAATTAGTCAAGGGAAAAGGTGCATGAAGTGAAGTCTAGGTTTTGTTGAGGGCTGGTCCTGTAGGCATCCTCTTAGCACATACCAAATAAATTTCCAAGTCCCAGGAGGAAAGCAGGTATCCAGCGTAGACCATACTGTTTGCATAAAGCGATTAGGTGCAGTGAGCCACTCTTAGCGGTTAATGGTGGGGACCCTCCTGAAATCCAAGTCCCCAGGTACCGGCCAAGGGCCTACCTTGCAAGCAGGCCTTTGCAAGCAGTTGTTCAGGCCTGCTGTGTTGACCTTTCCACACAGTGTGGTAGTCTCCTTTCATATATCATTAGATTCAGGTCATTGTATCTGGGGTTTTGGTATGTCTGTTGCTAAGTGAGATTCACCCATCTTGAAGGTCTATGTCAGGTTTTACTGCCAGTGTCACGCTGACCTCATCAAACAAGGCAGGAAACAGTCCTTTTTTAATTTTCTCCAAAGGCTTATGCAATATTGCCATTATTTTCTCTTTCTGAGCTTGGTAAACTTCATTAGTGACACCACCTGGGGCTGGGATTTTCTTTTTAGAAAGGGTGTAGGAGTATTCACATTTTTCATTCTTCTTGAGTCCGTTTTAATAACATATGGGTATTTAAAACATTTGTTCATTATCAAAGTGTTCAAACTTCTTAGCAGAAAGTTTTTCATAATATCCTCTCATCTTTTTAATGTCTGTATGATAAAGACATTCTGGTTTTTATCCCTGATATTGGATATTTGTGCTCTCTCTCTCGCTCTTTGGTTGGTACCTGATGTCTGTTACTTCTCTGGGTTTTAATTCACAATGTTTTGGGTTTTTAATGTGATTTAATAGTTTTTTTCTGACTTTTTTACCTCCACTACGTATTACTGGCATGACTGTGGGTAGATTTCATAAATGCTTTGGGCCTTTCTGATCACTGTTATAAAATTAGGGCAGTGGCTTCTACTTGAGACTCTTGTGTTGGATCTATGATGAAATGAACGGAATGTACCTAGCACAATGCTGGGTAGACCTTCAATAAAGGTAAGCCATGATTGTTTTAAAGCCGGCTGAAGGCCAGGCATGGTGGCTCATGCCTGTAATCCCAGCACTTTGGGAGGCTGAGGCAGGTGAATCATCTGAGTCAGGAGTTTGAGAGCAGCTTAGCCAACATTGTGAAACACTTTCTCTACCAAAAATAGAAAAATTAGCCGAGTGTGGTAGCATACACCTGTAGTCTCATCTACTTGGGAGGCTGAGGCAAGAGAATCGCTTGAATGCAGGAGGCAGAGATTGCAGTGAGCTGAGATCATGCCATTGCACTTCAGCCTGGACAAAAAGAGTGAAACCCTGTCTCAAAAATAAATAAAGCTGGCTAAAAAGGGATCATAGGAAAATATATAATATGGCAACAGAACAAAAATTAAAAGTGGGGATAAAAAATTAAAAATGAAGCAAAGGAAAACAATAGACAGAACCATAAACAGAAATCAGGAATGGGAAATACATACTGGCCAGAAGAGACCACTGGTTTGCTTCTAAATTCATTCTTATCAACCTGGAGTTTGTCCTGCAGGAACCCCAGGCCACGTGCCAAGGGCTGAGAAAGCTGTGGCATGACGTGGTGCCTCCTTCAAGAACATAGGCATCACTAATGGTTGTGCAGGGACTCACCCTGTCTAGGCATGGGTCTATGCATTTTACATGAATGATTGCTTTTCTTCCTAACAACGGTCCTGTGGTAAAGATACGGCTATTATCCTGATGTTACCAGGGTGGGTAGACTAAGGCGCAGGGAGGTTAGGGTGGGTAGACTGAGGCACAGTGAGGTCAGGGTGGGTAGACTGAAGCACAGTGAGGTCAAGGACTCTTCCTTATGGCTTTAAAAAAGAGAACTAATGAAGCACAGAGCCAGGGCTCAAACTCCAAAAGTGCATCTCCTAAAGCAGGGCTCTTAATATGTACACTGCTGTGCTGCCAGGATTTCTTTGAGAACTTATTTTACATGAAGTCTCATAAAAAACAAATGTTCCATTTAAATACACGCAGTTGTGTTGTTTAGTGGGATACAAGCTTCCAGTGCATTTTGAAGAAATAACAAAAATATTGGGACTGGCGCCACACCATGGTGCATTCCCTCTGCGCATCTCAGACTTCCTGAAGGAGCTCTGGGCTTTTCCCATGCCTCTGGGACACGGAGGTGGAGAATGTGGATGGAGAATGCTGTCCGTTTTCCCTCAGTCATTATGGCAAAATCGGCTCCATTCTGTCAGCATTTCCCCAACTTGAATCGATTTTCTTTTAGACAAAAAGAAGCTGCAAAGAGCTCTAAGTCTGTCTGAGGACCCTGTAGGCTGAAAACTGCTGATTTAAGAACCTCAAGTTTTAGAAGATGAAAATACCTTCCAATTTTACGTTAATAATTCAACAGAGTGGATTTATCTTTCAACTTGTTAAAAACAAAACAAAACAAAAACTTTTGAAAAATTACCACCGAAAAGAACACAGAAAATGAGAAAACATGTTACAAAAGAAAGCTCTAGATCACACGCATGCATCCCCCTGGGTCTTCAGTCACCAGCAACACCGAGATGCCTGATAGGTGGTGTCCTTCAGGACAAAGAAAAACTATTGCTCAGGAAAAAGAGCCATGCTGTCCCTAGTCAAGGTTGCCTTTGGCCAGCAGCTCTTCAATGCCCAATGCACAGCCCCCTCCTGAAGTCCAAATGAATTGAATGGCATGTGCGTATCTAGAGCGGGGCATGGGTCCCAGCACGGCCACTCCTTCATCGTCTCCCTAACCCTCTACCCAGCAGACCTGAAAGAAACTCCACAGACTCCACTGTGTTCTCTTTGTAGACAGAGACGGTTTCCCTCCCCAACTACACAAAGGACTCAGATTTCCACCCTGGTCTCTGTCTGGCCTGCTGGTGCAGGTGTCTGGACCAAGTACAACTCAGCCAGCCATGGGACCTCCTGGATATGAATGGACCTTTCTGCTGTCCACTTCCTCTCAGAGGGAGATGCACACCAACAGTGGGTGTTGGGTGGGCTCAACCCTCACACTGTCCCTGCCTGTGATGGTCCCTTATACATGAGAGCTCCTGTTTCATCAAATTGCTGTTGTGATGTGTTTGTTACATTCTCTCCCTCCATTCAGAGAGGGACTCAGAGGCTTGCCTTGGACATAAATTCAAAAGATGGGGTGAGCAAGAAAGTGAGACAACAGGAGTGAATTCAAGGGTGAGGAACCCAACCATCTTGGGAAGAGATGAGAGCACAGGTCACTCCCCTCCTCCCCAGGTCCTGCCATCCCAGGTCCCTGCCAGAGGCAGGTGGACCTCACACGGGGTCCTGAGCCTGCACTTTCCAGAGTAGGAACCCCATTACCCTCGGCTACTTGGCTGTAGGCTGGGATAATATAAAGCCTCTGGTATGTCTTCTACCTTGAAAACTTTGAAAATAAAAAAAGACCATTATTTTATACCCCAAAGGCATGCACATATAGGGAGAAAAACATCAAATTTTCTTTAACTTTAAAGCTCAAGGAGGAAAAAAAGATAGAAATTAAATGCTTTCACCCTATTACTCTGAACTCAGTAGGGTACATGGTGACTTTCTATTTGTTCAACTTGGGAAGAATTCGATAGAAAAATTGGTGAAGGCTTGCTGTAACCCCTCTCTCAGCTGTTAGAAACATCTTCACAACCATAGCTGGGGATGGTGGCTCACGCCTGTTATCCCAGCACTTTGGGAGGCCGAGGTGGGAAGATCACCTGAGGTCAGGAGTTTGAGACCAGCCTGGCCAACGTGGTGAAATTCTGTCTCCACTAAAAGTACAAAAAATTTAGCCAGACGTGATGGTGACCTGTAGTCCCAGATACTTGGGATGCTGAGGCACAAGAATTGCTTGAACCTGGGAGATGGAGGTTGCAGTGAGCCAAGATCATGCCTCGGCACTCCAGCCTGGGCAACGGTGCAAAACTCTGTCTCAAAAAACAAATCATAATCACATCCACAATTCAGTGCAAGCAATTACACAACAGCACAACTACTATGGACATTTCTGGGTGTTAGTATCATTGCCGTTGATGATGTTCTTCTCCTTGTTCCCAAACCACCTTGGTGCTGTTCTATGCCAGCGCCTTGTCCACCTGCCCTCCCTCCCTCCCTCCCACGTTCTAGCTTCTGCAATTCCATGATTCTTTTGTCTCCTATGCCAGAGGAGACTGTCTCATTAGACCAGTGGTTCTATGATCTGGCCACTCATTAACCTTACATGAGGTGTGTTTGAGAATATACTCGTGCTCCCAGAGATCCTGACCTAAGTGAATGGAATGGGGCTGAGCATCAGGATTATTTAAATGTCTGCAGGTGGTTCTTATCCACAGCCTGTCAAAATGCTGCTACCCAAGCCTCATATATGTGGAAGGAATTGCTGGTGGGCCCGCCATCCCTCCAGGGATCTCCCTCTGTACCAGAAGGAAGTGTTTTAGGGTCGATGCTGTGCTGTGGTAGTTGGTACCAGGGTCCCATGCACTGTGGGTTGGGCTGACTCACCACGCCTCAGCTTTGATGAATTATTTGCCAGTTCAGATATGGTCATTCATGAACCGAAATCTGGACTAGGCAAAGTCTAATACAGGCTACTGCCTCCTATACTCAAATATCCAGAGTGGTGTCTTAAGCTCTCATATGTTAAGTTTGGGGAATATTGTCTTCTTCCCTCTGGGAATGTAGATAAAACACAAAGTGAGCATCATCCTGAGGTCACCTTGTCCTGGGAAGATTGGAGATTGATGATGTTTCTAACAGCTGAGAGAGGGGCTTGGAGACCAGAGACCATAGGGACAGACAGGTCTCATCCAGGCAGCTGCTGGGACATCACTCCAACCAGGCTCTGGCTCGGACCAAGAAACCCAGCCCAGGGCAAGCCCCCTCCTGGGGAAACGGCTCAGGGCCCTCAGCACCCACATGCAGAAGCACTTTCTCTTGCTCCTGGGGAAGAGGCCTGAGGGCTTTCCTCTTAAATACTTACCCTCCACCTGGGTACCTCCAACCAAACCCCGATTCCCCTCCTCATTCAGACCTAGTTTAGAACTTTCTCCCAGCTTCTTTGAATGCCACTTCCTTTGCATCCATCTTCTTTACGCCCTCAGCTTTCACATATGGGCTCCCCATCTGTCCGAGTCCTGTGTTGGGGTACAGATATGTCCACAGTGGGAAGAGCCACTGTTCAAATAATGAACCATCCAATCTGCCATGACACTGATGTGTGACAGCCCTCAGACACCACTGTGAGTAGGTGTCTCTAGAAGCACAGAGGTGAGGCCCATACTCCCATTGTATAGGACGATGCGTGGAGACGGGAAGGCATAAAAGGAGAATTTTAAAAGATTATCCTGCACTGAGATCTTGAACTCTCAGGTACCCAGTGCTCCCCAATTGCTGTGTCCCTCGACACAGAGGGGGTGAGGGATTGTGACCTGGGAGGTGGTCGGGGTATGGGGGGAGTGTTGTACATCACTGCTCACCCACCAGCCTGGGCAGCTGCAGGGACCTCAGTCCTTTGGAGGGGACTGCTGTCTCCAAATCCAGCACGTGGGTCGTAGAGGTCTGCGTGTCTCAGTGCACAAGAACACTCCTCTCCAGCGATCACTTCCTGACCTCGTTTAGACAGGTGAGACTCGCTCTCAGACAAAACACGCAACCCCCTTCCTCCTCTGGGAACTCTGACTCCACCCTGGCTCCACCCTGGCTCTACCGGGGGGTGCTGCCAGCTGGACTCTAAAGAAGATGAGTGGCCAGGCGCGGTGGCTCATGCCTGTAATCCCAGTACTTTGGGAGGCCAAGGCAGATGGATCACTTGAGGTCAGGGGTTCAAGAGCAGCCTGACCAACATGGTGAAACCCCATCTCTACTAAAAATACAAAAAATTAGCTGGGTGTGGTGGTGCATGCCTGTAATCCCAGCTGCTCAGTAGGCTGAGGCAGGAGAATCACTTGAACCCGGGAGGCAAAGGTTGCCGTGAGCCAAGATCGCGCCACTGCACTGCAGCCTGGATGACAGAGCGAGACTCCATTTCCAAAAAAAAAAAGAAAAGAACGGAGAGGGGAGTTTCCCACTTCCCACTTCCCAGCAGCATGTGGCCCTGTGGTTTAGTCTTTGGGTTAAAATAGTGCATCTTCCTTAGTGTGGACAATGACAGCTGCCTCTGGTGTTGGAGGCCTGCTGAGTTCCTGCACGGTTCCTAACCTCCTACCCACACAGCTGGCTGCTGCAGCACAGCATTGTCCCTGAAAGGCTTCCTTCTGGTACAGGGGGAGATCCCTGGAGGGGCGGCGGGTCCACCAGCATTTCCTTCCACACACATGGGTCTTGGGCAGCAGCTTTTCAACAGGCTGCACATCGGAACCACCTGCAGACCTTTAAGTCATCCCCATTCCCTTCACTTAGGTCAGGATCTGTGTCCCATGGCACTCAAGAGGGGACTGAGCTCCCACATCAAGGCACTGTGCCAGGTGGCAGTGCCACAAGGGTGGACATGATCCAAGGACTGAAAGGAATGTTTGGTATCCACATGTGCATACAGCTGTAACATCTATGTAGAATACCCAATTCAAATGCATTTTTCTTAGGGAAAAGAATATTCCAGAGGAACTGGGGTTTGTATTGAGACCACTCTGGTCTCACTCCTTTTACCTGCACATGACATCCTCAAAGGTGGGGACCCCTCAGTCCCCTCTGACTCAGGAGGTCTTTGGGGGCGATGTGCAAAGGAATAGCTTTCAGCTTTGTCTCGGCACTAAGAGGGTGATGATGGAAACCACCCCCGGGTTATGCTGTGTGCTCGCCGAGCTCCAGGGCTGCCCTCACACCTGCTTCTTAACTCGGGGTGATTCTGCCCCTCTCCACCCGCCGCAGGGGACAGCTGGAAGTGTCTGGAGATGTTTTTGGTTGTCACCAAAACATGAAAACTGCCCTCAAACCCTCAGGACAGATATGAAGATCCCAGCATGAAAGACTTGGATTTAAGAATCACAATCATTAAATCAGGAAGATGTCTTTCCATTCGGATTTTGCAGAATGATTGTGCTTTTATATTTGGTAAGATAATGTAAAACTCATCAATATGGATTTTTAAAAATATGTGACTTGTTGGGCACCCCGGCATCTATGGAGTGGAGAGCAGGTGCTGTGAAATACCCAGCAATGCGTGAGGTGGCCCCTGCACAGAGGGTCCCCAGCCCACCCTGGCAATGTCGTGGAGGCTGAGGAGCTCTGCACTGAAGGCTTCACACATTGATTTCCTGTGGCTGCTGGAACCAACACATATTGGGTGCTTTAAAGCAACAGAGTCGTATGCTCTCTCCATTCTAGAAGTCTGAAATCAAGGTGTGAGGTCCATGCTCCCTCTGGTGGCGTTAGGGGAGAAGCTGTCCCTCGCCTCTCCCACTTCTGCCAGCTGCTGGGTTCCTCAGGGGTGCCCTGCTCATGCCAGTCTCCAGGACCCACGTCTTCAGGTCTCTCTCTGCTTCGGCTTCACGTCACCCTCTCCTCGGTGTGCCAAGTCTCCCTGTGCCTCCCTCGGATAATGACACCCATGGCCGCATCCCAGCCCAGGGATAATCTCCCTCCTTCAGATCTTCATTCCATCTGCAGAGCGGTTTTTTCCCCTGTGAGTTCACATTTACAGTTTCCAGAGATGAGGATGTGAATATCTTTTGGTGGGGGGTGTTGTTCTTCAGTCAACCACACATATATTGACAAATTTAATCCCCACAGCACTCTATAAGGTAAACTCCTCATAAAGGCCCCATATTACAGATGGGATAACTGAGGCACAAACAGGTTAAGTCACCCACTTTGGGCTGGGGCTGGGATGGAACCTGGGCTACAGGATCCGGAGTTACCCTGAGTTTCTGCTCAGCTCTGACCGCCTTGGCGGACACAGAGTGGCAATGCGGCTCCTCAAACTCAAGAAACTTCATTTTCTCTTAAAAACAGCACTCAAACCCTCAGATCCCAGTGTGAAAGACTCAGACTCAAGAATCACAATCATTAAATCAGGAAGATGTCTTTCCATTTGGATTTTGCAGGATGACTGAGCTTTTATATTTGGTAAGATAATGTAAAACTTCTCATTGATATGAATTTTTTAAAATGTGTGACTTCTTGGGAATTTTCCTCCGGAATGCTGTGCACACCGCCTTGTATCTGAAGGTGGATTAGTTTGCCGGAGCTGCCATAACAAAGGACCATGAACCGGATGGCATAGAACAGTGGAAATCCACTGTCCCACATTTCTAGAGGCTGGCAGTGTAGAATCACGGTGTCAGCATGGTTGGCACTGTCGAGGCCTCAAGGAAGGATCTGTTCCAGCTTCTCCAGCATCTGGTGTCTCAGGTGTCCCCTGGCCTGTGCCAGTCACCCCCATGTTCCCATGGCATTCTCTCTGAATCTGCATGACATCTCTCCACATGTCTGCATCCAAGTTTTCCCCTTTTATAGGGACACCAGTCATATGGGTCAGGGGCCTGATCTCTGGTATGACCTCATCTTTCCTTATTGCACCTGCAAAGGTCCTATTTCCAAACAAGGTCACTTTCCGAGGTACTGGGGGTTTCAGAACTTCAACATAGAAATTTTGGGGGAACACAATTCAGCTCATTGCAAAAGAATTCCATATTAAACATTCCTGAGACCAGTTTCACTATGTCCATAGAATAAAGCAAAGTGGTTTTTTTTTTGTTTATTTTTTTTTAAAGAAAAAGAAAAGAAAGAAAGAGTGAAAGAAAGAAAGAAAAAAGAATGAAAGAGAGAGAGAAAGGGTTTCTTGTTCTATTGCCCAGGCTAGAATGCAGTCTAAAAATGAGTATTAAAAACCTCTTTTATGCCAATAATTGTGCTTAACAATGGAGACAGGAAAGAATAAGGGATGAAAATAACAAACAAGCAGCCAACCAATATTTTATTTAAACCTGTGAAATGCTAGCAACAATGACCTATGGTTCTAAACACACACACACACACACACACACACACACACACACACAGACACGCACCCTTATCCTTAGACACTCCCTAATGCAGTTGGCTCAGAGAATGTATGGTGATTATTTTTAAACTATCTTGAAGCTGAAATCTGGAAAAAAGTATGGGAAGTAATCTGACACGCAAAAACAAGACAAAAATGTTGCTAT
>CAUYLG010017517.1:0-17786 GCA_963573385.1 Cacajao melanocephalus | reverse complement strand
GCCATGGCGGTTTCATGAGTCATTGAGCGGGCCTGATATGGTAATTCCTGTTTCTGTAAACGTTTTATGGCTCTGTTTACCCCAAGCAGGCCTGATATAGTAATCCCTGTTTCTGTAAACGTTTTATGGCTCTGTTTACCCCAAGCGGGCCTGATATGGTGTGTTTCTTAATCCCTGTTTCTGTAAACGTTTTATGGCTCTGTTTACCCCAAGCGGGCCTGATATGGTGTGTTTCTTAATTCCTGTTTCTGTAAACGTTTTGTTCCCGTATTCCCGTATTTACTGTTTCATGTAACTTGCGTCATCAACGAAGAACTAAAAGGTATATAATCAGACTTATGCACACAATAAACTTGCTACTCTGTCATGCTACTGGCATCGCCTGAGTAGTTCTCCAGACCCCCCTGTCTGTCGGTGTCTGTCTGTCCGGCTTTTCTTCCGCGCATTCTCTCCTCCAGGTTGTGAACATCTCCGAGTTGGGGTGAGGCCTCCCGCAGGCCGGGAGCCTCCTGGCAGATGTGCCGGTCCCTGACAATTTCCATTCTCACCAATAGTGTTCCAGGGTCTCCTTTTCTCCACATCCCTGACAGCACTTGTTATTGCCTGTCTTTTGGATATAAGCCATTTTAACTTGGGTGAGATGATATGTCATTGCGGTTTTGATTTACATATCTCTGATGATCAATGATGTTGAACACCTTTTCATATGCCTGTTTGCCATTTGTATGTCTTCTTCTGAGAAATGTCTTTTCATATCTTTTGCTCACTTTTAATCAGAATACTAGATTTTTCCCTCTGGAGTTGTTTGAGGTCCTTATATATTCTGCTTATTAATCCCTTGTCAGATGAGTAGTTTGCAAATACTTTCTTCCATTCTGTGGGTTGCCTCTTCACTTTGTGGATTATATTCTTTGCTGTCAGAAGCTTTTTAACTTGATGTGATCTCATTTGTTCATTTTTGCTCTGGTTGCTTGTGCTTGGGTATTACTCAAGAAATATTTGTCCACTACAATGTCCTAGAGTTTCCCCAAAGTTTTCTTGTAGTAGTTCCATAGTTTGAGGTCTTACATTTAAGTCTGTAATTGATTTTTATTTGATTTTTATATATGGTGAGAGATAGAAGTCTAGATTCATTCTTCTGCATATGGATATTCAGTTTTCCCGTCACCATTTATTGAAGAGACTGTCTTTTCCCCAATGTATGTTCTTGGCACCTTTGTCAAAAATAAAAGTCAAAAATAAACTCACTGTAGATGTATGAATACTAGGTTCACTATTGTGTTCCATTGGTCTATGTGTCTGTTTTTATGGCAGTACCATGCTGTTTTGGCCACTATAGCTCTGTAGTACAATTTGAAGCCAGGTAATGTGATTCCTCCAGTTTCGCTCTTTCTGCACAGGATAGCTTTGGCTATTGTGGTTCCATATAAATTTTAGGATTCTTTTCTGTTTGTGTGAACAATATCATTGGTATTTTGACAGGGATTGCACTGACTCCACAGATTGCTTTGGTCAGGTTGAACATTTTGACAATATTGATTCTTTCAATCCGTGAACATGGAATATCTTTCCATTTTGTGAGTATGTTCTCTTCAATTCCTTTCATCAATGTTTTATAGTTTTTATTATAGAGATCATTTATTTGGTTAATTTCCAGGTATTCTATTATAACTGTAGCTATTATAAATGGATTAATTTCCTGATTTCTTTCTCAGCTAGTTCATTACTAGTGTACAGAAATGCTACTGATTTTTGTATGTTGATTTTGTATGCTGCAAATTAACTGAATTTGCTCATAAGTTCTCATGGTTTTTTGGTGACATCTTTAGGTTTTCCCAAATGTGAGATCATCATCTGTAAACAAGGATAATTTGACTTCTTCTCTTCCAATTTGGGGATGCCTTTTTTCTTTCTTTCTTTCTTTCTTTCTTTTTCTTTCTTTCTTTCTTTCTCTTTCTTTCTTTTTCTTTTCTTTCTCTTTCTTTCTTTCTCTCTCTTTTCTTTCTTTCTTTCTTTCTTTCTTTCTTTCTTTCTTTCTTTCTTTCTTTCTGTTGTCTGATTGCTTTAGCTAGGACTTCCATTATTATATTAACAGTCATGAAAGTGGGCATCCTTGTAGTGTTCCAGATCTAAGATAAATGTTTTTCATTTTTCTTCATTCAGTATAATACTAGATGTGGGTCTGTCATATATGGTGAAAATTGTTCTTTATTCGAAGCTAAAAAAGAGAAAGGTGGGCTTTGGGGGTATTAAAATTGGGCCATCTGTGACTTTATTGCCGATTTGGTATTTTGAATTATTGCACAAGGGAAATAAAATATTCCTCACAAGTATTTAGTGGGATTCTAGCTTTGAGTAAAAAAATATATATAATTACTTTGTGTTAGTTAATGGAAAGGATAAAATTATGAGATAGTTTAAATAGAAGCTTTTTTACTTGACACCAAAATGGTGCTCTGAGAATACTGTTGAACTGCCTCCAGAATTTTGTGATTTTTGCCTTCAAGTGTGTAACTTTCCACCCTGAATTTATTAAGTAATATTTTATTAATTAAAAAGAAGCCAATGTAGTATTCTAAAACAGAGTTCAATGTAAAGCAAATAATCAAAAAACATTTAAAGTGTTCAAACATTTATCTCTGTTTTCTATTTTTTTAATTCATTCTCTAATAATAAATTATCTTGGGATAAAATATATTCTCTTGTCCTGTGCAATGAGTTATGTCAAACCATTCTATTCAAACAGTACTACATTTTATTAATATGCTTCTAGGCAAACTACCAAAGAAGAAAAACAAATTCTAATTTTTAAATACTCTAGACAGCTTATTATAGCTTAGGCTGAAATACAAAACTAAGGCAGACAGATCAAGTACACCTGCATTACAGTGTGCACTCTTATATGGCCTTTCCTAATTCCAAGAGATGTATTTGATTAAACACATTAGCTGAAATAATAACATTGCTATTAGTAATTTGCTATTTGGCTAAATCTGCCTTTAAAATAAGTTAGACATACACACTAAATTCAATTTGCCATTGTATTCAGTTAGTTATGTACCTAATGCCATATAGCTGCTGTTTGATCAGGCTCTTTCTGCTTTGTGAAGGAGAATATTTACCCATTAAAAACCATGAACTTACGAGGATAGGAAAGTCTAATGGAGACAACAGGGTCATATTAAAATGCTTTGTGGGTTTTTTTCTTTTACTTCTCTACTCTCATAGGACCTTGATTATATAGTCTCCCTTTTAATACATGCACATTAATAAACATATTCCAAATGGGATAAGATGGATTTTCCTGCTGAGAGCTTTCTTACACTCTTTAGCTTGAAGAATCCAGCAGAATACCACACACAAGAAGTGAATAGATAGATTTCTAACACCCAGCAGAAAATTAGAAGTTTTAAGATACCCATGTTTCTCAATTAAATTTTTCCAGTATATGAAAAACACAATTTGAACATTCTCATACTTGTTTTTTCAGATTTGATTATCTACAATGCCAAAATATCTCAAATGGTAATGAATTTCCTCTTTCAAATATTTCTGTTAAGTATCATTAAATATTTTGTAAAATATATTTTAGGTGCCTAAGTGGGTTAAATTTACATTATTCATCCACCATAAAGAATAGTGAGTAATTATTATCTGTTTTTTGCCCAAAAGGAAACTTGTTCCCAGAAATGAAATCTTGGTTAAGTTGTGCTATATATCACTTCCAACACAAATTGCCCACACACTTGGCAAAGTAATTTAGAAAATGAAATGTTGCAAAATGTAATGTATAAGTAATGTTTTCTCTAATGATTATTTAATGATGCAGTTATAACCAGACATTATTTTGTTCTATTCTTTTTATTCTCTTATAGCTTTACAAAAAAATGACTTTCTGAATGACAGCTGATCTGTTAGCTTGCATCTTTCCCACTTGTTTTGAAAAAGTCTAAGAAAAACATGTATATATATGTGTATATATATATATATATACACATATATATATACACACACACACATATATATATACACATATATATATATAAATTTACCCAAAGTGGAAATATACATGGTTATTCTTTCTTAAGAGAAGCCTAATGGTTGAAACATTTCATTTCTCAGAAACTTTGTGTAAATATTTTCTGAGTGAGCAATGAAGCCAGTAATAAAGTATTAATAAATGGAAATATTATACTTGTTCAAAACCCATTAACTTTTTAAAAGCTGTATAGGATCATATAAACATTTCAAACTTGTTCTAGCAAGTAAATAGTCAAATGAAATGTTTCAATATCCAAAAAGTTCCATTAATTTTTATTCTCTTCCTCCTTTTTTAACATAGCATGCACAAAAGGGAGAAAGAAATTTAGGAGCAAAAATTATGCTCTTACCTTTTTATATGTGAAATTTATTTTTATAAAGGTATTCACATGGGTGACCCAGAATTTAAGCTGCTATCCTTCCCTAGAAAAGACAAAGGCAAACTAAGAGAACCACTCTGTTTTGTCTTCCATTGTCAGGTAACCTCTGCATTTCAGTGAGGATAATGTTGACATACATACTCTTGTCTTTCAATGAATTACCTGAATTTCAGACTCCTGGAAGTATTGACTATAGACAAAATATATTAATTTAAAGTCAAACAGATAAGAGTTCAACAGCAAGTTCTTCCATCCTTATCTGCCTCATAGGATAGGAACCAGAATGGCATCTGCCTTATAGGCCATTATGATGCATTCCTATAAAATAATATAGCACAGGGTTTGCCACATAGGACATATTTAATCAATATCTATTATTACTTCATTACATGAGGAACTATAACTTTAAAATAAAATGATAAAAGCTATCTTCACTGAACACTTACTTCAGGCATTGGATAAGTAACTTACATGTGTTACATAATTTAATTAGACAATATTATTAATCCATTTTACAAATGCCATGATTGACAGGAAACAGTCCCTGATTCAAAGTACTCCAAGGATATTATTTTTTAACAACTCCTGGTTTAAAGAGGAGATTCACATAAAAGGGCATGTCCTATGTCTTGTATCTACATTAAAAATAATATTTTGTGGATATCTCTCTCTTTAATGGCAGACATTACCATATTAGACTTTTTTTCTGAAATACTGTCTTGAATTAAGATACTACTAGATGGAACTACAGAAATCAATAAATTAATTATATTTTTAAAGGCTATTTTAATTTATGTATGTTTATTTTAACAGATCTGGTGTTTGGGATTTTTTTGTTCTACTTCTGAGTAATATGCATCATCAATTTGATTTACTTCTGTAGTGTGATTTTGTAAATAAATGTGGGATTTATTTATTTTAATATTATTTTGTAATAAGAACAATGAAATCTTTAAATATCCAAAAACAAATATATTTATGAAAATAAAAGTGTAAAACAAGTGTATACAAATTCAATGTATGTAAAATTCAACAAATGCTGAAGTTTAAAATATAATTTTAATATAAACCTGATATCATATAATGTACATATAGGTATGTGATAATGTGCACAGCAAAGGACTAATGATATGGTTAGGCTGTGTCCCACCCAAATCTCATCTAGAATTCCCATGTGTTGTGGGAGGGATCCTGTGAGAGGAAATTGAACGATGGGGGCAGATCTTTCCCATATTGTTCTCATGATAGTGAATAAGTCTCATGACATCTGATGGTTTCATAAGGGGGAGTTTCCCTGCACAAGCTCTCTTCTCTTGTCTGCCACCATGTGAGACATGCCTCTCACCTTCCACATGATTGTGAGGCCTCTCCAGCCATGTGGAATTGTAAGTCCCTTAACCTCTTTCTTTTGTAAATTGACCAGTCTCCAGTATGTCTTTATCAGCAGTGTGAAAATGGATTAATACAATAAATTGGTACAAGTAGAGTGGAGTAGTGCTGAAAAGATACCTGAAAATGTGGAAGCAACTTTGGAACTGGGTAACAGTCAGAGGTTGAAACAGTTTGGAGGGCTAAGAAGAAGACAGGAAAATTTGGGAAAGTTTGGAACTCCCTAGAGACTTGTTGAATTAGTTTGACCAAGATGCTGATAATGATATGGACAATGAAATTCAGGCTAAGGTGATCTCAAATGGAGATGAGGAACTAATTGGGAAGTGTAGCAAAGGTGACTCTTGTTATGTTTTAGCAGAGGCTGGTGGCCTTTTGCCCTTGCCCTAGAGATTTGTGGAACTTTGGACTTGAGAGAGATGATTTAGAATATCTGGTGGAATAAATTTTTTAAGCAGCAAAGCATTCAAGATGTGACTTGTGTGCTTTTAAAGGCATTCAGATTTAAAAGGGAAACAGAGCATAAAAGTTTGGAAATTTTGCAGCCTGAAAATATGATAGAACAGATAATTCCATTTTCTGAGGAGACATTCAAGCTGGCAGCAGAAATGTACATAAGTTACAAAGAACCAAATGTTAGTCACCAAGACAATGGGGGAAATATCCACAGGGCATGTCAGAGACCTTTGTGGCAGTCCTTCCCATTACAGGCCAGAGGATTAGGAGGAAAAAATGGTTTCTTGGGCCTGGCCCAGGGTCTCTCTGCTGTGTGCAGTCTAGGAACTTGATGCCCTGCATCCCAGATGCTCCAGCCATGACTAAAAGGGGCCAAGGGACAGCTCAGGTTGTTGCTTCAGAGAGTGGGAACCCCAAGCATTGGCAGCTTCCATGCGGTGTTGAGCCTCCAGGTGCAGTGAAGTTAATAATTGAGGTTTGGGAAACTCCACCTAGATTTCAGAGGATGTATTGAAATGCCTGGATCCCCAGGCAAAAGTTTGCTGCAGGGGTGAGGCCCTCATGGAGAACTTCTGCTAAGGCAGTGAAGAAGAAAAATGTGGGATCAGAGCCCCACATAGAGTCCCTACTGGAGCACCACCCAGTGGATCTATGAGAAGAGGGCCACCATCCTCCATCCTCCAGAATGGTAGATCCTCCAACAGCTTGCAACATGCACCCAGAAAAGCCACAGATACTGAATGCCAGCATGTGAAAGCAGCCAAGAGAGGGCCTATACTCTGCAAAGCCACAGGGGCAGAGCTGCCCAAGGCTGTGGGAGCCCACCTCTGGCATCAACTTGACCTGGATATGAGACATGGAATTAAAAGAGATCATTCTGGAGCTTTAAGTTTTGACTACCTTGCTGGATTTCAGACATGAATGGGGCCTGTAGCCCCTCTATGCTTTGTTTTAGTCAATTTCTGTCATCTGGAATGACTGTATTTACCCAATGCCTGTACCCACAATGCCTGTACCCTGTACTGTATCTAGGAAGTAACTAACTTACTTTTAATTTTACAGGTTCGTAGGCAGAAGGCACTTGCCTTGTCTCTGATGAGACTTTGAACTGTGAACTTTTGCGTTAATGCTGAAATGAGTTAAGACTTTGGGAGACTGTTGGGAAGGCATGATTGGTTTTGAAATGTGAGGACATCAGATTTGGGAGGGGCTAGGGCAGAATGATATGATTTGGCTGTGTCCCAACCCAAATCTCATCGTGAATTCCCAAATGTTGTGAGAGGGACCTGGTGGGAGGTAATTGAATCATGAGGGCAGGTCTTTTCCATGCTATTCTCATGATAGTGAATAAGTCTCCTGAGACCTGATAGTTTTATAAGGGGGAGCTTCCATGCCCTAGCTCTCTTCTTATCTTCCACTATTTGAGATGTCTTTCACTGTACAAGTTATTGTGAGGCCTCCCCAGCTATGTGGAACTATAATTCCATTAAACCTCTTTCTTTTGTAAATTGTCCAGTCTCAGGTATATCTTTATCAGCAGCATGAAAATGGACTAATACAATTAATATGCAGAATTTATAAAGAACTTAAACAAATCAATAAGAAGAAAACAACCCCATTAAAAAAGTAGGCAAAGGACATGAACAGACATTTCTCAAAAGAAGATATACATGTACCCTCTGAATCTGAAATTTAAAAAAATAATAATTTGCACAGATAATCCTCTACCTGATTAGTTTGTTAACAGAGCTATTAAATGTTGACCCAGATCTCCAAAAAGCAAAGCTAGATATTTCTAAGTTATTTAATATCTCTGAGCCTCAATTTCCTTCTTCAAAGGTAAATTTACAGTGAAATAATGAAGCCTACGTTCAGAGGTCTGACAGTGTGTTCACATGATCTGTTGTTTCTGCAAAATTTTCAAAATCATGTACTCTTTCAAATAAAGATGCCTTCCCCACAATTCCATAACTTCATACCTTTCCAAATTAGATCTTTCTCTTGTTCACCTCAGTGATTATATTGATGATTAAATTGGATAGTACATGTAAAGTTTTAGGACTACGCCTATAACATAGAAAACACTATTAGTGTTCACTATCACTATTATTATCAAATATCTTAGTTTGTATTTATTCTCATTGCTATACCCAATTGAATATTTTATATCTTAAATAGTATGAGTTATGAGTGTTTAAGGAAAAGCTTAGTATACTAATAAAGTTTTCTCAAATATCAAAAAAGAAATAGTATAAAATATATCAATTTAAATATTAGATTTATTGATACATGCTTTTAAAACTAGGATCTTTTAAAATACAATCAAAACATTTGCATTTTGCTTAAAAAAGAACACATTTATTCAGAGAAAACTGTGGTGTCATCCAGGAAAAGCAGGAAAAAACTGCCTAAGTGAGATCCCACATATTTGTCAGTTGGCTATTGCAAAAGGAGATGAGTAAATGGTTGAACTCACCAGAATAACACAAATCTTATCACATCTATACAAAATCATCCAAATAGTCAAGGATTTAGCAATGTATACAAAGATGGTCATGCAAACTTCTGAGTCGTAGTTTTGCAATTTGGGACATATGATACCTATTTTACATTAATAATATAAATTATATTCATATGATGCCTATTTAGCATTCATAATGTAAATCATATTCATATACCTATTTTATAATTCATAATATTAATTTCATTATATCAGTTAATCACATACTTATAAGTTACAGATATGAATTATGATTAATCATAGAACTAATCACAAAAGTATTGATGTGATGAAGCTCCACCCTTGAATTTTTTATTATTTTATTCAAATGAAGGTTGTATGTGTGTGTATATTTATTCAAATGAAGGTTGTATGTGTGTGTGTGTGTATATATATATATATATATACACAAATGATCCCCAAACCCCCAAAATACAAGTCAGATTGTCCTGGTGAATTTCATTCACAACTATCGCATATATATATATACATATACATATATACATATATATATACACTTATACATATATATATACACATATACATATATATGTATATACACGTATCTATATATGCAATAGTTATGAATGAAATTCACCAGGACAATCTGACTTGTATTTCAAATAATAGGAGTTTGAATATTACCCTCACTGAATCATTGAGTCTATATAAAAGTTTATTTCATGCTTCGAGATAAAACAAATCTAAGAGAAATATGCTAGAATTGACTTTAGCAACAGCCTAAATACTGAAGCAATGTTGAATTATACATATTTCAATGGTTTGGGGATCATTTTTAATGTGAAATATATAAAATGTACATGTGTGTACATATGTATGTGTGTATAAATACATGTATATACATATAATATGTATTATATGTAATAATTTGAAGTCTTTTCCCAGATTCCAATAATTAGGAAATGAAAAGAGAAAAAAAAAAGTCTAGTGTAGAGCAAAAATATCTTGCACTTTCTGAGTCAATCATGAAATTTTCTAATAAATTAGCTAAGCAACAGCAAGAATAGGATAATTATTTTGTTCTGATCTGCTGAATAGTAATTTTAACCATTAGTAAGTTCTCTCCATGTAGTGAGTTGAAAGGCCAAAATCACAGTGCCATTTCCTGCTTCATGCTGTGCCCACTTACTAAAATAGAATTGGTCACCATGTTCTTAGCATTCCTTTTCAGAGATGTCATACGCACGGCTGAAGAGCTGAGTAGGTAGCTGGTTGCTCTTTCTTGATAGGACTTCCTCCCACAGCAGAGTTGGCTATTGAAATGCCTCCTGAAGCTTTCACTGAGTAAGTAAAGAGCAAATGGGTTGACACAAGAATTGCAAAAACTCAGAACCCGGGCAACTAAGGTGACAATCATGTGGCCTAGAGATGGATCAATCTCATTATAGTTGAAAGACCGATACATGTAAAGGATATGGTTTGGAAACCAACAGAAGACGAAGCAGCCCACAAAGACAAGCACAATTTTAGCCAGGCGTTTTCGTGTTTCCATCTGCAAATATAAGACATTGATCCCATTGGTTAAAGTGAAAATGGAACCAGCCACATCCCAGCTTTATCCAGTCAGGAAAGAGCAAAATTTACAGCAAGATAAGACATCAAAATACATAAATTATTTATTGTCCTAGCCAACGTAATGATGGACTTTGGTCTCTACATTATTTTCATTAAGAACTATTTGATAGTTTATACAAAACTAGGGGGTAAATTAATAAATGGCTATGTCTTCATATTATTTATTTTCTTTTTGCATAATGTATCATTGTGTTTAACATAAATGTAAATCATTTCTGTTTGTATTAAATCCAGTAAATTAATAAATTATGGAATATATTCAAGCTTAGCTATTTTAAAAAAAAATCAGGGTGTTTAACATAGGAAAAATTTATCTATAGAATCAGGGCTTTACTTTTTAAAATTACTACTCCATAGGAAAATAAAAAAACTTGAGATTTAAATTCCTGACTTACATAAATCAAAAGCATCTGATATAACTCTGAGTCCTGTAAACATTATCATATTGTCACTTTTACAAATAAAAATTCATGTTTCTTTTCCATAAAATTTACATACTATGTTTACTGTTTTTAAGAAGATATTCAGGAATGTAATAAATAGACAAAATTCAAATATTGCCCATTAATATTTTTTAATCTGAAAACAATTTCCTAACATAAACAGTTCAAAGGGTAACTTATATTTGTCTAATTTGTAAATATTTAAATAAGGCAACATGAATATGCAAACCTAATTTATCTAAAGACATTGGCAGTAGTTATCATAGTATTTTCTGAGTGAATACTATTGGTCGTCAACTAGAATATTCCGAGAAAGACTGGAAAGGTTTGGGATTGGAACAGATCCGATGGTAGGGAGCAGTAGAGTGGCAATGGAGGAAGCAAAGAAAGGTGCAACTGAAGAGGAGCCCAGGCCAGGAAGCAGAATGTGATCTTATTCCACATGGATCCCAGTGGCATAAGTTAGGCAACCCAACAATCAATCCTAAGAAACCCAAATGTGAAATTTATCTTTCTGAGCAGTGTCATCCTTTCCAGGTGGAGCATGAGTGCAAGAATTTCACAGCAATCTATACTTGGGAGATGCAAGTACACAAACGGGCTGTTGGCATTGAGATTATTTCTCAGCAGCTGTCAAGACCCAGTTGCCCTGCTAGAGTTTATAGGTCCCAAAAGGGAAATTCACAAAAGCAAGGCAGAGCCAAGGACATTAAAAATTTAAAAAGTGAGGCAAGGGCTGTGTATAAGAGAAGAACTCAACTTTAGAAACCAAAAGCAAATACTCAAATACCTAACTGAGATACAAATTGGATCACAGGGCTCAAATAAAAGAAATGATTATGTAAAATAGAAAGCACAGTGAGCCAATGATCTTAACACATTGCCTGCCTCACTGATGCCAGATATTTAGATAAAGTCTATGAATTTATCTAACAATGCTTTCAATAATTGAGTGATTTTTTTAAGTCTTTAAAGCCGGTGTGGGTCTTTGATGCTGATGGCCACCAATTAATAATTGTTACCTTCCATGCAAAAACCCTTTCTGCTGTTGCTAACATGCCCAAGGCCCCAGCTTAATGCTCAATTTACATTCCAGTAAATTTTAATGATCTGCAATTCAATTTCTTTGCCTTTATTTTTGGAACAGGCAACGGTAACTACTCTGTACCTGCAAAACCTGTCAGTAGTTCCTTTTTAGCTGTACGCAAGTGTACAGCCAGAAACTTCCTCATATGAACACTATTTTTGTCTCCTTGGCTATTAACACAGTTAATTTTTACCTTAAATTAGTACTGCATATTCTTGAAGGAAGAAAAAGTACATAAGGTGCATGATGCATTTTTTTTTTTAAGACGGAGTTTCACTCTTGTTGCCCAGATGACATAATCTTGGATCACCACAACCTCCACCTCCCAGGTTCAAGCTATTCTCCTGCCTCAGCCTCCCGAGTAGCTGAGATTATAGGCATGCATCATCACGCCTGGCTAATTTTGTGTTTTTAGTAGAGGCAGGATTTCTCCATGTTGGTCAGTCTGGTCTCGAACTCCCAACCTCAGGTGATCCACCCGCCTTGGCCTCCCAAAGTGCTGGGATCACAGGCATGAGCCACCACGCCCAGCCCGCATGATGTAATTTTTAAGTGACTATATCATCTTTGTAGGGAAAGTTACAAATGTGAGTTGGGTCATGTATTGCTTCAGCACCAGCCCACCTTTGGATCACACCTTTGAGTTCCCTTTCTGCTGTTCTTGCTATTCCCCTCATCTCTCATTCTGACTTCCATACAAATTTCATCCCCAGATTCCAGGCAGTGTCCTACAGTCCCTTCCTGATGCATTCTTCTCCTAGGCTCCCTGCCATCCTTAGTGGGTTAATGGGAGAAGAGACAATAATTAAACAAATGTATGCTTGTATGTAAATATGTGAAATTTTTCTGGTTTATTATGCTATTACAAAAAATCTGCATGTAAAGAAAGGCCTTTCAATACATTCATTTCTACTGGTGGAATTCCAGATCTTATCACAGATCCAGATTACTGATAAGCAGAACCTAAGTAAGGCTTTGCAGGGCTGTGATATGACCATGTATTAGAGATCCCCACATATCTCTTCTAGTTAAGGCCTGTGAAGACCCAGCTCTGTTCTCATCAGTCATAGGATTGAGAGCCACAAAGTAAAACAATAAATAGCAGTTACTTGTTCTGACTAGCACAACACCAATCCACACCTACTAATCTTACCTGTTTTTTGGTATGTTCGTTGTATTCTCCAGGAAGATTGTGTGCGCTTTTAATTAAGGTCTTTGCAATATGATAATAATAAATGCTAATAATAGCAAGTGGTATGAGGAAATAGACCAAGAAAATGAGCACTGAATGAATTTTTGGATGTAATTCATCTGTTTGAGGGTAGGGGATACATGCTGTGAAGCTGCTATTATCCAAGCTACTGATGCGTGCCACTTCTGAAAACACCGCTTCAGGAACTGCCAACAACACGGAGACCACCCAGATACCCATGGCTTTCACACAGGTCCACAGCACTGCCCCTGACGTCTGCATGTCCATGGGGTTTACGATGGCTCTGTACCTGGGAAAATAATACATCACAAGTTATTCCAGAAAGAGAAAGAAAGAAAGAGAGAGAGAAAGAAAGAAAGAAAGAAAGAAAGAAAGAAAGAAAGAAAGAAAGAGAAAGAAAGAGAAAGAAAAGAAAGGAAGAAAGAAAGAAAAGAAGGGAAGAAAGAAAGAAGGAAAGAAAGAAAGAGAAAGAAAGAAAGGAGGGAGGGGGAGGGAGGGGGAGGGAGGGGGGAGGGAGGGAGGGAGGGAAAGAGAAAGACATACTGCTTGGTAAGAGAGATGCCAATATACTATTACTCCCTGGCTGCTTAAAAGTGTATGGAGAACCTAAGGTTCCTGGTGTATCTCTATCTACGAGTCATTCCACTACTTATTAGCACAGAAGAGAGGAAGAGAGAGAAAAATATTTTAAATTCCTAAATCTTAGTTATTTTATTTCCAAAATCCTGGACATTTGTTTACTTCTTAAATTCTTCTAAATCTATACGTGTTACATCTATTATTAAATTCTTCCTTGATACTTTTCTATAGCTTCTGAGCATGAGACATCTCACTCTTTTTCTAAGGACATTAATAAATTTTAGAACTAATCTAGATTGGTCATACTAGATTTTAATAAAAAATAAATAAATAAGAGACTCATCTAGATTGATAATTTCTCCATAATCCAATAATAAGGACTGAAAACACAGAAAGCAGAACAATATTCTGTCTTTATACCTCAAATTTATTTCATATCAAGGTCCCATAAAGTTCTTTTCTCCTCCCACTTAACATACTACTTGCAATATACTAGCAATATACTAGTGATAAAGGAATCACACTCCAGGACACAGTAAACAATCCAAAACTTTCTACAGCTAACTCAAACATACGTATTAAGTAAGGTAATGATGATGCAAACAATGCAAAATGGTATGTAAACCTCGAATTTCTTACATTTGTCTTTAAAAGTATTTCAGGTTACAATATACCCAGCAAATAAGATGCAGTACAACATGATTTTAGTTAGACAAATCTGAATTATTTCCCTATCTCTGATATTTTTTGGGAAATCAATTAAGGTCTGACTTTTCCTTTAGTTGAAAGATGGGGATAAAATTACCCTTCTCAAAGTTGTTATCATGAGAAAAATATTATAAAGCACCTACAATAGTGCCTGGCAATTAGCAGATCCTAACCATGCCAAGACATCATACCTTCTTCTCATTAACAATTTGAATTAATCTGATGTTCCAAATTTAGAACACTTTAGGCCTCATGACAACCAGTTAAAGTCTCTTTCTGTGTTTCTGTAAAGGTGCTTTCCATTCATTACTGAAGATGAACAGCTTCAGCCTCAGTATCACTCTGAGGGCAGCCTTTCTCTCTCCCTCTCTCTCTTTCTCTCTCTCTCTCTCTCTCTTTCTCTCTCTCTCTCTCTCTCCCTCTCGATTTGCCACAGGTGTTATTTACAGACCCTCCATAGAGGAAGGGCAATTCATGTTTTGTTCTTTGCACGTGAAACAAAAAAAAACCATGGAAATGAAAGAAGTGCAACAGTAGAGCACCTCAACACCAAATTAAATAAAGTACTATGCATAATGCATTTCCCCAGGTTTCTCACATGTTAGAATTCAATAGGCGTTTCCTTCCTCTACTCTGCTCTTAAGAAAGCAAATGAAGAATTATAATGGATAACTAGAATGAACTAACTCTTTTTTGTTTTTTATCAGATTAATATATTCAAATACTTTAAAAAAATTCAGAGAGAACACATGGACATAGCACTACACACAGGGGTCTGTTGGGGGGGAAATAGGGGAAGGACAGTGGGAGGTGGGGAGGTGGGGAGGGATAGCATGGGAAGAAATGCCAGATATAGGTGAAGGGGAGGAAAGCAGCAAATCACACTGCCACAAGTGTACCTATGCAACAATCTTACATGTTCTTCACATGTACCCCAAAACCTAAAATACAATAAAAATTAAAAAAAAATTGGCAAACAGATGCTGGAGAGGATGTGGAGAAACAGGAACTCTTGAACTGAACTATTTTACACTGTTGGTGGGAGTGTAAATTAGTTCAACAATTGAGGAAGAGAGTATGGCGATTCCTCAACGACCTAGACATTGAAATTCCATTTGACTCAGCAATCCCATTACTGGGTATATTTTGAAGGGCTTAGAAATCGTTCTACTATAAGGACACATGCACACGAATGTTCCTTGCAGCACAGTTTACAATAGCAAAGACGTGGAACCAACCCAAATGCCCATCGATGATAAACTGGACAGGGAAAATGTGACACATATACACCAGGGAATAAGATGCAGCCATATAAAAAGATGAGTTCGTGATCTTTGTAGGGACATGGATGAACCTGGAAACCGTGATTCTCAGCAAACTGAGGCAGGAACAGAAAATCAAGCACCTTATGTTGTCACTGATAGGTGAGTGTTGAACAATAGAACACACAGAAGCAGGGAGAGGAACATCACACACCGGGGTCTGTCAGGGGGAATTAGGGGAGGGACAGTGTTGGATGGGGAGTTGGGGAGAGATAGCATGGAGAGAAATGCCAGATATAGGTGATGGGGAGGAAGGCAGCAAATCACACTGCCATGTGTGTACCTATGCAACAATCTTGCATGTTCTTCCCATGTCCCCCAAAACCTAACATGCAATAAAAGAAGAGAAATATTTAACTTATTAGTTCTTACTTTTTCCAAACAAATTAATAATAGAGCACTTTTAAATCATTTTGGAAATTAAATTTTCATTGCCCTTCAGAGGTGTGAAAATATCACATAGAGAAAACATATACAATCAGATGGACAGATTCAAGTAGAGATCTTATTACATTCATTGTAAAATTGTAGCCACAAATTGGGCATAAATATTGTAGTGGGTATTTTTAGGTGTTCATTTGACAGGATTAAGGGATACTCACATTGCTGATAAAGTATCATTTCTGAGTATAGCGGTGAAGGTGTTTTTCGAAGTTTCTTAGTAAGTACATCTATTGATTTCATCATCATTCTCTTACTGGTATTAAAAGGGAATCTCTACTAAAATGAAGATGTCCTTATTAGAACTAAATTTTCCTTATAGAAGTATAAGTTCTACTCTGTTTTCAGGAGTTCTTTTCTGTCTACATTTTCTTAAGATAATGAGTTCAAAATAGTCCTAATATGAAAGAAGCATATTTTGTGTTAATGTATTCTCGTTTTCTACCAATATAACTGGGAGTGGCATATTCCAGTCTTCTACACAGTCTTCCATAATTTCTGTATTGTCATGCACTCCACAATCAAGGAAATAATCTCTGTTTATCCCCCAGAAGATTGTCATGTTTTCTTAACAATTTATCAGTTCTAGCAAATATAGATGGGCCATGCTATCTCATTTGTTGTAATTTTCAGTTCCTTAATAACATATGCATTTGAGCATCTTTTTGTTTACTAGCCATCTGTGTATCTTCATTGGTGAGTTATCTGCTTAGCTATTCACCTGTTTTTAATTAAGTAGTCTATTGTGCTTATGTTTCAAGACTTCTTTATATATTTTGAGTGCAAGTTCTGGCTTGCTCTGCATTTTTCAGGTATTCCTTCTCAGTCTGTGGTGTGTCTTCCTATTTACTAAACAATATTTTCACAAAGTGTAAACTTTTTGTATGAGAATGCCTACCTCGTTAAATATATTTTCTGTTATAAATTGGCTTTGATATCACATGTTAAAACTCAGTGCCAAACCCAAGGTCACATAGCTTTCTTTCTGTACTTTCTTCTAGAATTTCTATACTTCCACATTTTCAGCTACAGATATGTTGATAACATTTATTTTTTATAAGCTGTAAAGTTTTCTTCTGTGTCCTTTTCCCATGCTTCCCCGTTAATACTTTCATAATTTAAAACAAACCAACAAATAGAGTAATAGCCTCCAATTCAGTTTGAATTTTCAAAATGGTCGTGTTGAACCATCTGAACTCTGGCTTTATTTGGTGCTGCAGGGAAGCCAGTAAGGGATGCGTGGCTGCAACACCATGACTAAGTTGTGTCCTTCAGTTCCACCAGCCACCAGCAGGAAGACACCAGAGGCTGCCATTTCAGCCCCCGGGACTACTCCCATGTTCAGCGCCTGTTGCCTGAGAGGATCAGACCTGTGTTCTCCTCAGCTCAGTCAGGAGAAACACCACCTTACTCTGGGAGAGCTGAAGGTAGAGGTAAGTAAATATCTTCCTCTGACTTCTGAGTTCCAAAGGCCCAATAGAAGAGCTTGGTGTACAAAATTAGAGATAAAGTATCCTATGGTTTCCAGTGATCCCTAAGGCTCATCTTCACACCCAAGGCATGGTGGCCACGATTCAACGTCCACACCATGGACTTGTGACACAATTATAACATTCTTCAAAAAATTATGA
>CAUYLG010017516.1:0-67303 GCA_963573385.1 Cacajao melanocephalus | reverse complement strand
TTGAATGCAATGGCACAATCTCGGCACACCGAAACCTCCACGTCCTGGGTTCAAGCAATTCTCCTGCCTCAGCCTCCCGAGTAGCTGGGACTACAGGCGTGCGCCACCATGCCCAGCTAATTTTTATATTTTTAGTAGAGATGGGGTTTCACCATGTTGACCAGGATGGTCTTGATCTCTTGACCTCGTGATCCACCCACCTCGGCCTCCCAAAGTGCTGGGATTATAGGCGTGAGCCACCGTGCCCAGCCCAGGACTAGTGTTCTTAACAGAAGAATGAATGGAGAGCTTACCCTTTACCCCTCCGTACTGAGGAAAGATTATGTGAGCTAGAAGGTGGCCATCTACAAGACAGGAAGAGAGCTGCCACCACAGACCAACGTGGCCAAAAGCTTGATCTTGGACTTCTAATCTCCAGAACTATGAGAAAGTAAAATTCTATTAAGTCACCCAGTCCGTGGTATTTTAAATATGACAGGCCAAGCAGACAGATCCACCATCTATATGCAGATATATCCAAATCTCTAGTCTGTTGTACATCTGTACCTCTCCCCTGAACTTGACTTTGTTCTCCCATTTGCCTACTTAGTGTCACCACTTGGATAGATATCTAATAGGTGTCTCAGACTTAACTTGGTAAACTCAACTCCTGATATTCCCCTCAAGCCTACTCCATAGCCATCTTACTCTTCTTTTTTTTGGAGATGTATGGGCTTGCTCTGTCGCCCAGGCTGGAGTGCAATGGCGTAATCATGGTTCACTGCAGCCTTGACCTTCTAGACTCAGGTGATCCTCCTGCCTCAGCCTCCCAAGTAGGATGTGAGGGCAGTCTGGCTGTGATGTCTGTCACGCTGTTGATCACCAGGGTTGATCTGGCTGATATGGCTGGCTAGGCGGGTGTCCCCTTTCTCCCTCACTGCTCCATGTATGTCCCTCCTGAAGCTGCGCCCTCCATCAAAGAGAATGACCGTCCCCAGTAGAGGAGGATGGGTCTTCGGTCGGGGTGTATGAGTAGCTGCACTCCCCTGCTAGAACTCCAAACAAGCTCTCAAGGTCCCGGATAGCTGGTACTATAGGCATACGCCATCATGCTTCACTATCATTCCCTTCTCAATTAAGGATAGTGCTGTTCTTTTAGCTGCTTAGGCCAAACACTTGTGGAGTCATCCTTGACTCTTTCACAGCCCACATTCCATCCATTGCAGATCACATTGGCTGTATGTTCCAAATACACCCAGAATCTAATGACTCTTCTTACCACTCTGCTGCCACCATCTGGGCCAGCTCAGCAACACCTCTCACATGGGTTATTGCAGTAGCCTTCCGTCTTGCGTCTTCACTTGCCCCCTTGTCTCTCCCTACGTTTTGTTTTCAGCATCAGCTACCAGAGAGATCCTTAAAAATATGTCAGATCATGTCACTCCTCTGCCCAAAGCCCGGCAGTGTCTTCCTCTTTCCTCTCTGTGTCTGCTATTTCTCCTTCTCCTTCAGTTGTTCTGTTCCAGGCATGCTGGGCTTCATCTGTTCCTGCGGCATGACAGGGCCACATCTGCCTTGGGACTCTTGCATTACCTTTGCTTAGAACATTCTCGCTGGATGCGGTGGCTCATAACTGGATTCCCAGCACTTTGGGAGGCCGAGGCGGGCGGCTCACTAGAGGTCAGGAGTTTGAGACCAGCCTGGCCAACATGGCAAAACTGTGTCTTTACTAACAATACAGAAATTAGCTGGGTGTGGTTGTGCGCACCTGTAATCCCAGCTACTCAGGAGGCTGAAGGGGGAGAATTGCTTGAACCCAGGAGGTGGAGGTAGCAGCGAACTGAGATTGCACACTCCATCCTGGGCAACAGAGTGAGACACTGTCTAAATAAAAATTGGTTGATGAAGTCTAGAGAATGTAAAAGCTGTATTGTTTCTAAATCATTTTTGTTAATCGTAGTAATAGAATTACTTCAAAGGAATTTCATTCTTGTGTGATTGCTCAAGTTTCTAATTTCTAACTTAGTGCTGTGTCTAGGATGTGGAAGGTGATCAGAAAATATTGGTGGCATCAAGGGATAGTGGGTATATTTTAGGTAACTTCCTCTCCAGAAGAGAGCAGATGAATAGTCGTTTCCACTTGCTCAGGTGCTATGCCTGTCATAGATGCTTTGGGAGATTTTATACTGATTATGTTCCTCTTGCCCGTTAGTACTGTTTTTTGTTTTTTTGAGATGGAGTCTTGCTCTCTTGTCAGGCTGGAGTGCAGTGGCACGATCTTGGCTCACTGCAACTACAGGCACGTGTCACCGTGCCTGGCAAATTTTTTGTATTTTGGTAGAGATGGAGTTTCACCATGGCCAGGATGGTCTCAATCTCCTGACCTTGTGATCTGCCCATTTCAGCCTCCCAAAGGGCTGGGATTACAGATGTGAGCCACTGAACCCAGCCAGTACTATTATTTTCCTCAAGAAATGGAGTTCTACAGGCAAGGTGGCTCGTGCCTATAATCCCAACACTTTAGGAGGCCAAGGCAGGTGGATTGCTTGAGCCCAGGAGTTCGAGACCAGTCTAGGCAATATAGTGAAACCTTGTTTCTGCAAAAAAATACAAAAAAGTAGCCAGATCTGGCGGGGCATACCTGTAGTCTCAGTTTCTTGGGGTGAGGGCTGAGGTGGGAGGATCGCTTGAGCCCAGGAGGTGGAGGTTGCAGTGAATGTGCCATTGCACTCCAGCCTGGATGAGAGAGCAAGACCCTGTCTCAAAATGAAGTTGTATCCAGTCCTTAATGACACTGAGCCCGTCTGTGAGTAACTAGTCCCTACCAAAAATACTTCAGAATTTTATTATTATTATTTTTAAACAGAGTTTTACTCTTGTTGCCCAGGCTGGTCTCAAATTCCTGACCTCAGGTGATCTGCCTGCCTCGGCCTCCCAAAGTGCTGGGATTACAGACGTGAGCCACCATTCACTGCATTTTTAAAGAAGCAATAAATTGATCTTGTTCAAATACACAGTCTGAATTACTGGGTTCTTTTGAAACTAAACTTTGTTACTAAGATTTCTATTTTCCTTTCTCTTTTTCAGCGCTTATTTCTATAAGTCTCCCAGCTGATGCCAGTAAACTTCATTGACCAAAAAAATGAGGTTTAGAAAGTCAAAATAATCATTGTGAAATAATCTCCTGTTTGTTAGGAGATCTTTATTTGAGGTGAATTTGGTTATGATGTCAGTCCTGTGATTTCAGCAGAACTGTTCTTTTTATCCATTGTCAGTGAGTGTTCATTAATACTTAAATGCAACTTTTTTTCTTTTGGGACAGAGTCTCGTTCTGTCAGGCTGGAGGGCAGTGGTGTGATCTCAGCTCACTGCATCCTCTGCCTCCCGGGTTCAAGAGATTCTCTGCCTCAGCATTCCAAGTAGCTGGGATTACAGGCACCCATAACCACGCCTGGCAAATTTTTGTATTTTCAGTAGAGATAGGGTTTCGACATGTTGGCAAGGCTGGTCTTGAACTCCTGACCTCAAATGATCCACCCACCTTGGCCTCCCAAAGTGTGGAGATTACAGGCGTGAGCCCCCGCGCCCGGCATAATGTAATTTTCTACTAAATGACTGGTTTTGACATGCTTTGTGTCATTGGCTCTGCTGTTCAGCTGAAATAGCAGGATAGGAGATGGTCATATGATTGCTGACAGGTGGCAGTGTTGCTGGGACAGGCCCAGGCTTCTAGAGATGTGTATCTCAGGCAGGAAACACAGGACCCAGATGATTCAGACTGTTGGGTTAGCCTCTGGCCTTCAACAGGTCACCCTGACCAGCCAGATCAGCCCCAGGCCTGAGAAAAGCACTGCAGGATGGAGAATGGGATCTCATTAAATGCAGGGGAAGTAACGTGAGAAGGATGGCTTTTCATAACCCATCCTAACCCTTCCCTCTCCTATTTGCTTTGCTTTGCTTTTCATACCTCTTAGCTTCTTGGATCTCTTGCTTTAAGTGGAACTAGAATGGCTGGGTGTGGTGGCTCACGCCTGTAATCCCAGCACTTTGGGAGGCTGAGACGGGCAGATCACTTGAGGTCAGGAGTTCAAGACTAGCCTGGCCAACATGGCAAAACCACATATCTACTAAAAATAGAAAAATTAAGGCCGGGCGCGGTGGCTCACGCCTGTAATCCCAGCACTTTGGGAGGCCGAGGCAGGTGGATCACGAGGTCAGGAGTTCGAGATCAGCCTGGCCAACATGGTGAAACCCCGTCTCTATAAAAAAAAAAAATTAGAAAAAAAAGAAAAATTAGCCAGGCGTGGTCACACATGCCTGTAATTCTAGTTACTCGGGAGGCTGAGGCAGAAGAATAGCTTTAATCCAGGAGGAGGAGGTTGCAGTGAACCAAGATCATGCCACTGTACTCCAGCCTGGGCAACAGAGTGAGACTCAGTTTCAAAAAAAATAAAAAAGGAACTGGAGCTTAATATTCCCCTTGCAACATCACAGTGCTGGTTGAGTAGTTACTTGCCTTGAAGGACTGGTAAGCCTTTGACAAGGACAGGTTACTTGGGAAATTTTCTTGCTTACCTGTAGAAGCTAAGCTGCTCACCGACAGCAGCATAGACAAGTAGTAAAGTTCAGGGGTTGTTTTTTCCTATAGTTGAGAGAGAGAAGACACTGTAAGGAATACTTTGTCTTTTAATCAGAGCATGTATTAAAAATATTTTGCCACAAGGATCTAAATGGAGGTGCCAATTTAGTATGAGAGAGAAGTTTTGCTGTTTACTGTGTCAAATCCAATCCAACAGCTTCACTTTCGTTTTGTTCTGTTTGTTTCTTCTGATACAGGATCTTGTTTTGTCACCCAGGCTGGAGTGTAGTGGTGTGAGCAGGGCCCCCTGCAGCCTTGACTTCCCCGGTTCACATGATCTTCCTGCCTCAGCCTCCCAAGTAGCTGGGACTACAGGCATGTGCCACCAGGCCTAGCTAATTTTTTTTTTCTTCCTTTCTTTCTTTCTTTTTTTTTTTTTTTTTTAAGAGACGGGGTTTCTCCATGTTGGTCAGACTGGTCTTAAACTCCTGACCTCAGGTGATCCACCTGCCTCAGCCTCCCAAAGTGCTGGGATTACAGGTGTGAGCCACTGCACCCAGCCATTCCCCCGCCCTCCCCCCCCCCCCGCCACCCCGGCTAATTTTTATAGAGATAGGATTTTGCCACATGTCTATGCTGGTCTTCATCTCCTGGGCTCAAGCAACCCACCTGCCTCGGCCTTCCAAAATACTGGGATTATAGGCATGAGCCACTTTACCCAGCCTCAGTTTCACTGTTGATTAATATCTTGACTACTTTTCAAAACTCTAGTAAAGTCGAATTCACCTACAAAAAGAAAAATCTCTTGTGGAATTTTAAAATTTTCCCCAGTGAAATGTTTTACTGGTAGCATGTGCCAAATTAGGAATTCCATCTCTACATATTTCTATTTTTGGTGTCAATAGAAAATAAATACTGAAGACATATTTAAGCCAAACTTTCAGATTGATATGAGCCATTAGAAATTCAGTATTTAAAAACATACAGAGTCTGTTGCCAAAACTGTTAACACCACCGTGCAGACTCCTTCACTGAAGGATCCCACAGCAAATGCAGAGAACATCGCCTTCAGTGCCTATGGCACTGGCTCCATCTGAACAAACAGCACAGTAAAACCTGAAAGGACAGAGGAACAGCATCAGTTTTTAGATTTAATCATCTTAGAAACATATTCTTTTTGTTTGTTTGTTTGTTTGTTTAAGATAGGGTCTCACTCTGTCACCCAGGCTGGAATACAGTGGCTCAATCTTAGCTCATTGTGACCTCTGCCTCCCAGGTTCAAGCAATTGTCCTGCCTCAGCCTCCCTAGTAGCTGATATTACAGGCATGCATCACCATCCCCAGCTAATGTTTTGTATTTTTGGTAGAAATGGGTTTTCACTGTGTTGGCCAGGCTGGTCTCGAACTCCAGACTTCACGTGATCCCGCCCACCTTGGCCCCCCAAAGTTCTGGGTTTACAAATGTGAGCCGCTGTGCCTGGCTAGAAACATATTCTTGAATGCAAACCTAAATACAGTTTGCTTCCTTGCTTTCCTACTGTGGAACAGAAATGTCCAGTCTAGGCAAGCTAATTTTTCCTTTGATATAGGTTGTATGCTTTTTTTTTTTTTTTTTGAGAAGGAGTCTTGCTCTGTCACCCAGGCGGGAGTATGGTGGCGTGATCTTGGCTTATTGCAGCCTCTGCCTCCCAGGATCAAGCAGTTCTGCCTCAGCTGAGTAGCTGAGTCCCAAATACCTGGGACTCCAGGCACATGCCACCATGCCCAGCTAATTTTTTGTATTTTTAGTAGAGACCAGGTTTTGCCATGTTAGCCAGAATGGTCTTGATCCTCGACCTCCCAAAGTGCTGGGATTACAGGTGTGAGCCACCATGCTCAGCTTTTTTCTTTCTTTTTGAAATGGAGTCTTGCTCTGTTGCCCGGGCTGGAGTGCAGTGGCATGATCTCAGCTCACTGCAACCTCTGTCTCTCAGGTTCAAGCAATTCTCCTGCATCAGCCTCCCTAGTAGCTGGGATTACAGGCGCATGTCACCATGCCTGGCAGATTTTTGTATTTTTTTTAGTAGAGACAGGGTTTCACCATATTAGCCAGGCTGGTCTCGAACTCCTGACCTTGTGATCCTCTCACCTCAGCCTCTCAATCAAAGTGCTGGGATTACCGGTGTGAGCCACTGCACCCGACCTTTTCTTCTTTGAGACAGGGTTTCGCTCTGTTGCCCAGGCTAGAGTGCAGTGGCACGATCGCAGCTCACTGCAACCTCCATCTCCCAGACTCAAGTGATTCTCCTGCTTCAGCCTCCTGTGTAGCTGGGATTACAGGCCTGTGCCACCACACCTGGCTAATTTATATATATATATTTTTTGAGATGGAGTCTTGCTCTGTCGCCAGGCTGGAGTGCGGTGGTGCAATTTTGGCTCACTGCAACCTCCGCCTCCTGGGTTCAAGTGATTCTTCCGCCTCAGCCTCCCGAGTAGCTGGGACCACAGGTGCATGCCACCACGCCTGGCTAATTTTTGTATTTTTGGTAGAGACGGGGTTTCACCATGTTGGTCAGGATGGTCTCAATCTCTTGACCTCGTGATCCACCCGCCTCGGCCTCCCAAAGTGCTGGGATTACAGGCGTGAGCCACCGCGCCCAGCCCTAATTTTTATTTTTTTAATTCAGGTGGGGTTTCACCATGTTGGCCAGGTTGGTCTCAAACTCTTGACCTCAAATGATCCACCTCCTTTGGCCTCCCAAAGCACTGGGATTATAAGCGTGAGCCACCATGCCCAGCTGCTTATTATTATTATTGTTTTTATTGATAGGAAAAAGACATGCAGAATATAGTACAGTAAAATAATGTCTAAGGGGAAAGAGCTAAATACTAAGAGACCACACATGAGGGGACAGTCAGATCAGGGTAGTTTCTGGAGGAGGCAGCATACAAATGGTGTTTTTTTTTTTTTTTTTTTTTTTAAAGACAGGGTTTCACCATGTTGGTCAGGCTGGTCTTGAACTCCCGACCTCAGGTGATCCACCCACCTTGGCCTCCAAAGTGCTTGGATTATAGGTGTGAGCCACTACGCCCGGCCTCCGAGTGGGTTTTTAAGGATGAACAGAATCTGGTACAGCAGAGAAGGAAAGATGGGCGTTATAGGTGAGAAAGTTGTATGCTAATTGTTGGCAACACAGGTGATAATAACGCTGTCTGGTTTTTGAGTGATTCCATCATATCTCTTTTTTTTTGAGACGGAGTTTTGCTCTTGTTGACCAGGCTGGAGTGCAATGGTACCATCTCGGCTCACCGCAACCTCTGCCTCTCAGGTTCAAGTGACTCCCCTGCCTCAGCCTCCTGAGTAGCTGGATTTCAGGCAGGTGCCACCACGCCTAGCTAATTTTGTATTTTTAGGAGAGACAGGGTTTCACCATGTTGGCCAGGCTGGTCTCAAACTCCTGACCTCAGGAGTGAGGTCAGGAGCATTCATTTACAGTCATGGTAAAGGAACCAAGGTTCGCAAGAGAAATGAGTTGCCCAGAGTCAAGATGAACCCAGTGCCAGAATAAGAATTAGCTCCACCTGCCTTGGCCTCCCACAGTGCTGGGATTACAGGCGTAAGCCACCATACCCGGCCCTATTTTTTCATTTTTAAAAATTCAGACACAGTTTTTGCTGAAATTATACATCACTCTTAAAAGCACATTCAAAGGAAAATATAATTAAGATATATTAGCTAAAATATTTCTCAAACTTCCACATTTCAGAATGTTGAGAATGGAGACCAACTCTTCTGTGTTTTTTTTTTTTTTTTGGAGATAGGGCCTCCTCCTATCATCCAGGCTGGAGTACAATGACATGACTGACTGTGACTTCCACCTCCCAGGCTTAAGTGACCCTCCTACCTCAGCCTCCCAAGTACCTGGGACTACAGGTGCATGACACCATGCCCAGGTAACTTTTTTCTATTTTTTGTAGAGATATCTCACCATGTTGCCCAGGTTGGTCTTGAACTCCTGACTTCACATGATCCTCCCACCTCAGCCTCTCAAAGTGCTGGGGTTATAGGCATGAGCCATTGGGCCCAGCCCTATATCAGTTTTTGACTTCAAGTTGCCGTTGTCCTTGTTTTTCTACCCAGAATAGTCTCTTGATCAATAACTATTTATTAAATGAAAACTAAACCTGATTCTTTAATGTTATAACTGTAAAGAATTTTACAACAGAAGGAATTTGTATTTAATTTAATTTGGTTTCGTACTCAAATTATAGAACAACTAAAAGAGAGGCTGGGCGCAGTGGCTCACGCCCGTAATCCAAACACTTTGGAATGCCGAGGCGGGTGGATCACCTGAGGTCAGGAGTTTGAGACCAGCCTAACCAAGGTGGTGAAACCTGGTCTCTACTAAAAATACAAAATTAGCTGGGCGTGGTGCACATGCCTGTAATCGCAGCTACTCGGGAGGCTGAGGCAGGAGAATCACTTGAACTCAGGAGGCAGAGGTTGCAGTGAGCTGAGATTGCACCATTTCACTCCAGCCTGGGCAACAAGAGTGAAGTTCCATCTCAAAACAAAACAAACAAACTAACTAAAAGAGATACTTATGAAGTTTTTAAAGATTCCCTTCACCTGATTTTTAGATGTGAGTTTTTAAGTTTTAGTCTGTGAGTTCCTGAAGAGCAGAGAGCCCTGTCCTAGCAATTTGTGTTCTAGCAGTGTCTGGCTACTACGTGTAGTAGATACACTTACCAATTGTGAAGAAGGTAAAGATGATATTACCAACCAGGTTGTACAGGAGAGGTTGGCTGCAGTATCGGGAACATCTGGGCCTAAAAGTCAATACACTGGGTGATACATTAATTTATTACTTATTATAAGAAATCTGTGGCGTAAGCCTAACACCAGAAGGCACTAATGCTCGAACTCTCATTCTTATTTTGGCACTGGGTTCATCGTGGCTCTGGGCAACTCACTTCTCTTGAGAACCTTGGTTCCTTTATCATGACTATAAATGAATGCTACAAAACAGTTCAGAAGTAATAGTAAGAGTTATTAATGTCATCATTGGTAGATAAATAGTGTTTACCATTTTTCTTTTCCTTTTTTTTTTTTTTTGAGACAGGAGTTTCGCTCTTTTTGCCCAGGCTGGAGTGCAATGGCTGATCTCAGCTCACTGCAACTTCCGCCTCCCAGGTTCAAGGGATTCTCCTGCCTCAGCCTCCTGAGTAGCTGGGATTACAGGCATGTGCCACCACGCCTGGCTAATTTTGTATTTTTGGTAGAGATAGGGTTTCTCCATGTTGGTCAGGGTGGTCTTGAACTCCCAACCTCAGGCAATCTGCCTGCCTTGGCCTCCCAAAGTGCTGAGATTACAGGCATGAGCCACAGCTCCTGGCCTTGTTGACTATTTTTAAAATTCATGTTAATTTGCAATTTTGGTGAAAAAATATTTCATAGGAATTCTGACCTGTAGTAAGGAAAAATGACTTACTATGCACAGACTTTCTGTAGTAGAAGCTGGTGAGTTTGAGTTCGGCTAATTACAAGGCATGTTGCAGCTTCCTGTCCTTCCCCATCACTTAAGTAGATTCTCAGTTTTCAGATTTTTTTAGAATTAAAGTTATTAACTGTTTCTGCTAAGAATAATTTCCAAGACAGAATCTGAAATAACATATTAAGTAATAATCAGGTTGGGCGTGCCTGTCGCCCTCAGCCCTGCAGTTATTAGCTAATGCTAGACTGTTGGGACTGGTCTCCAGGGAATCTGTAAATTGAGACATTGGTCCTCTCATTGTCTCCCATTTAATGGCTTCCTATGCCAGAAGAAGTAAGTGTGGATTCAAAGTGTGGATTAAACTCAGTTTACCCACAGCTGTCTTCACCATATTGAGATTTTTGGCTTTTCAAAGAAGTGAAGTAGGTGATTGCCCTTGATAATAGGGGCAGAAAAAATGGGGCAGGCTGCAATTAAACATATAACAGGAATCCCAGAGAGCACCCAAGTCATCTCCACAGGTAAGAAATGCATGTTGAGCTGCCAGGTATAAGAACCTACCTTAGCAGAACACAGAACCGGAGAGCTAGGCTGGTAATCCCAACCAAGAACACTGTCGCCTGGCTGCATGGAACACAGTGAATTACATTTTACATTACTCGTTTAGTGATGAAATAGCTTCCAGAAACCAAATTCAGGTTCTGTTTGGTGATAATGTTACATTTAACTACAGAGATTTAAACAAAAAGAAGATGAATTGAGATCCATTGCATTCTAACAAAACTACATCTAATAATACTTCAGTAAGAATATTAATAATAGCTACCACTTATTGATCTCCTGTTATGTAGCAGACTTTGTTGGTACTGATCTTTTTTTTTTTTTTTTTTTTTAGACGGAGTTTTGCTCTTGTTGCCCAGGCTGGAGTGCAATGGTGCGATCTTGGCTCACTGCAGCCTCTGCTTCCCGGGTTCAAGCAATTCTCCTGCCTCAGCCTCCCTAGTAGCTGAAATTACAGGCACGTGCCACCATGCCCAGCTAATTTTTGCATTTTTAGTAGAGATGGGCTTTCACCGTGTTGGCCAGGATGGTCTCGATATCTTTTTTTTTTTTTTTCCTGAGACAGAGTTTCCCTCTTGTCACCCAGGCTGGAGTCCAATGGCGTGATCTCGGCTCACTACAACCTCTGCCTCCCGGGTTCAAGTGATTCTCCTGGCTCAGCCCAAGTAGCTGAGATTACAGGTGTGTGCCACCATGCCCAGCTAATTTTTTTTTTTTTTTTTTTAGTAGAGATGGGGTTTCACCATGTTGGCCAGGCTGGTCTCAAACTCCTGACCTCAGCTGATCTACCCACCTCAGCCTCCCAAAGTGCTGGGATTATAGGTGTGAGCCACCACGCCTGACCAAATCTTCCCCATTTTGACTAATCATTCTAACTCCTTTTTCACTATAAACTATTAAATTCACCTTGATTATTTTATTAATTGGGCTTAGCCTTGAATAACTTTAGGGCATTCACAGAAATCAAATATACCCTCCAAAGACAGATTTATCCCCAGTGAAGGTACTCAAGAAAATATGCAGTTTCAAAATATACCTCCAGGAGTATTTAATAGCCATTGTTGGAACAAGAACATAGTTACATGCTTAAAGTTACTGTTTTGAAAGAAATAGCATCCTTTTAGAGATGTAAATCCTGAGAGGTGGTGAGGTCACCCACATTATTTAACTGTTAGCCAACATAGGTTTAATACTGAGCATCATGAAATATATGACAGGGAAAGCCAAACAGAATTACTTATTGTTTTGAGAAGTTAATTTTTAAAAAATAGACTTTTTGGCCGGGCGTGGTGGCTCACGCCTGTAATCCAAGCACTTTGGAGGCCAAGGCGGGCGGATCACCTGAGGTCAGGAGTTCAAGACCAGCCTGACCAACATGGTGAGACCCCCGTCTTAAAAAAAAAACAAAAAAAAACACAGAATTTTTAGCCAGAAGTGATGGCGAGCGCTTGTAGTACTAGCTACTTGGGAGGCTGAGGTGGGAGGATCTCTCGAGCCTGGGATTTCAGGGCTGCAGTGAGCAGTGGTGTTGCCACTATACTACAGTGCTCCGTACTAGGCAACAGAGCGAGACCGTATCTCAAAAACAAACAAAAAACCTGGCTTAATGTTCATAAAATGTTATGTTACTATTTACACCTCTATGTTTTTAAAGCTTAAAGATCAGTTATTTTGGCCAGGTGTGGTGGCTCATGCCTCTAATCCCAGAACCATGGGAGGCCAAGGCAGGAGGATCGCTTGAGGCCAGGAATTTACCACCAGCCTGGGCAACACAGCGAGACCCCATCTCTACCAAAATATATATATGATCAGTAATTAACCAGGCCAAAGTGCAGTGGCTCAATCTCAGCCTCCTGAGTAGCTGGGACTCCATCCACATGCCACTGTTCCCAGCCCAAGATTAGTAAATTTAAATTTAAAAGTAAAATTTAAGGCTTAAGACTGCCACAGAAATAAATGGACTCCTTATTGTCACAGTGAGCTGGAGAGGGACACTTACAGCCTGAGCTGGTGAGTTCTCGGCAGCCAGCAGTGGAAGCAATAGGCCGTGTGGGCCAAACAAAAGTGAGTCATGGTGACGCTGGGCCCAGAGCACCTGGATCAAGACAAGAAGGACCCAGGGCAGTCCCATTAGAGTTTCCAGACTACTACACCCATTCATCACAGCCCCCCCAGTGTGTGCCCTGTAGGGATATGGAGGAAGTACTCTTCAGGAAAGGGACAGACCCTAGTTCTTTAAAACCCACCTTTGGCAGCAATAGGCGCTCTCCGTAACCTTAACTCTTCTGTGGCTCTGAAGGTTTCTAGTCTGGTCTGAGCTCAAGTTGGCTGTGATAACAGTTAATGAAACTGAGCTGGATATTTGAGACAGGTTATAGATGTGACAAGAGAGAAAGACAGCTTCCTTTATGCTGAGAGATCAGCTTCCCCCAGCCCTTCCCCATCCCTTGTGCATCACCTGGAAACCTGAGCTCATCCCCAAGGATAGGGCTAAAAGCTCATTGTTCCATCCTTCCCTGAAGTCTGTTTCAGAATTGCAGCAGCTCCCTTGAGGACCCATGGCTCTTACACTCAGCCTTACCCTCCTTCCATCTCTCTCTTGGGGTGGGCATGTGTGACGCCAGCTGTCTGTCTGGCACCAACTGAACCCAGCCCCTCCCTTGGTCTTTGAGAGCATGCTCAGTGGCTGGCGGATACCCTCATTTCTGTTTAGGCCTCAGGGTACTACGGGCACGTAACATTCATCACCGCATCCTTAATACCACAGGTAGTTTCTGTGGGAATTGGGGGCCTGGGGTAGGGATGAAAGGGTTGGGAACAGGCCCCAAGTAAATCCTGGTATCGTACTTGGGATGATAACTGAAAGGTAAGACATTTAAACCATTCTTAGTGATGAACTCATTTTTTCTAGTGTCATGCTGACCACTACTGAACCTTCTCCTTTATTTCCTGTTAGCAGTATCCCTGTGATCCCACCACTGTGCCTTATTTTGAGAAGGCGCCAAGTTTTTTTTTTTTTTTTGAGATGGAGTTTCCCTGTTGTTTCCCAGGCTGGAGTGCAGTGGCACAATCTCAGCTCACTGCAACCTCCACCTCCCAGGTTCAAGCGATTCTCATGCCTAAGCCTCCTGGGTAGCTGGGATTACAGGCATGAGCTACCACGCCTGACTAATTTTTGTATTATTAGTAGAGATGGGGTTTCTCCATGTTGGTCAGGCTGGTCTCGAACTCCCGACCTCAGGTAATCTGCCTGCCTCAGCCTCCCAAAGTGCTGGATTACAGGCGTGAGCCACTGCGTCCAGCCTATTTATTTCCTTTTTTTTGTTTTTTGTTTTTTGAGACGGAGTCTCACCCTATTGCCAGGCTGGAGTACAGTGGCATGATCTCAGCTCACTGCAACCTCTGCCTCCTAGGTTCAAGCGATTCCCCTACCCTAGCCTCCCGAGTAGCTGGGACTACTGGTGAGTGCCACCATGCCCAGCTAATTTTTTATATTTTAGTAGAGACAGGGTTTCACCATGTTGGCCAGGCTGGTCTTGATCTCCTGACCTCATGATCTGCCCCCTTCGGCCTCCCAAAGTCTGGGATTAAAGGGAGAACCAGCACGCCTGGCCCCCAAATATGTTTCTTATTTCTGTTTCCACTGACTCTATTTGTGGCTGCCTTTCCAATCTTGTTTCACCCTGTCCAATGAATTCCATATCATCACTGTCATCGGTAACATCACTTTCCTCAAAAATAACAGCTACCATTCACATACTGTGCCAGGCCATATGCTAACCCCTTGCCATGTATTATCATCAGAATTAATCCTCAGAATCACTGAGATTGGTCTTCCCATTATCCCTGTTTTACAGATGAACCTAAAGACAGAGTTAAGAGATCAAGATCACACAACCAAATAAGGCTTTTTAATGCCCATGTCATATTATTTTTAGAAACCTGTTGTCACTCCATTGCTCAGAAACCTTCAAAGGTTCCCATTGTCCAAGGGGTTAAAGTTTACATTTCTCAACTCCTTAGCTATGAGAGGGCTCAATTCCAGTGTACCCTGTTCCAGTTTATTTCCCATTTTTCTTCTTGGTAAGAGAGCTTAAGTGTCAGGAAACCTAAATTCTAGCCCTGATGCACCATTCACTAGCTTTGTCCACTGAGAGCATAAAATTGAACAAAAGCAAGTTGGTCAGCCTAACAGTTATGACTGATTGCTGTTGGGCTACAGATGAACAGTCATGACACAGGTGTTTTGAGTACTGCCAAGTCTTAAAAGTACACAGTGAGGCATTGCATAGCCTTAATTTCCAGATTCGTTTTTAACCCATTATTTCTTTTTTGGGATGTTCATAATAGTGAAAAATTAGAAAAACCTGAATGACCAAAGGTCGAAGATTAACTGGAAAAACTAACTACAGATGATCATTTGGAACATGCTGCGTGCTTTTGGCCAAATTATTATTATTTTTTGTGGTGAGGATCAAATGACAATGTGTATGAAAGTTTCTTTTTCTTTTTTTTTTTTTGAGACAGTTACCCTATCACCCAGCCTAGAGTGCTGAGGCGTGATCTCAACTCACTGTAACCTCTGCCTCCTGGGTTTAAGCAATTCTTATGCCTCAGCTTCTCAAGTAGCTGGGATTATAGGTGCCAGGCACCACACCTGGCTAATTTTTTATATTTTTGGTAGAGACAGGATTTCACCATGTTGGCCAGGCTGGTCTTGAACTCCTGGCCTCAAGTGATCCACCTAAGCCTCGCAAAGTGCTGGGATTACAGGCGTGAGCTACCGCACTGGCCGAAAGTATTTCTAAAGCCAGGCATGGTGGTTCACACCTGTAATCCCAGCATTTTGAGAAGCTGAGGTGGAAAGATCACTTGAGCCCTGGGTCTTGAACTCTTGGGATCAAGTGATCCTCCCACCTTGGCTTCCCAAAGTGGGAAGCAAAGCCTGGGCAACAAAATGAGACTCCATCTCTATAAAAGATAGAAAAATTAGCTGGGTGTGGTGGTGTGTGCCTGCAGTCCCAGCTACATGAGAAGATGAGGCAAGAGGATCCTTGAGCCCAGGAGATTGCAGTTGCAGTGAGCCACGTTCAAGTTGAACCTCCCAGCTTTCCCAGCCTGGGTGATAGAACAAGATTCTGTCTCAAAAAAGAGGAATGTCAAGGCTGGGTGTGGTGGCTCATGCCTGTAATCTTAGCACATTGAGAGTCTGAGGCAGGAGGATCAGTTAAAGCCAGGAGTTTTAGATCAGCCTGATCAAAATAGTGAGACCTTGTCTCTACAAAAAAAAATTTATTTTTGAGACAGAGTCTTACTCTGTCACCCAGGCTGGAGTGCAGTGGCGCAATCTTGGCTCACTACAGTCTCTGCTGCCTGGGTTCAAGCGATTCTCCTGCTTCAGCCTCCTGAATAGCTGGGATTACAGGCACTGGCCACCACACCTGGCTAAATTTTGTATTTTTAGTAGAGATGGGATTTCACCATCTTGGCCAGGCTGGTCTTGAACTCCTGACCTCATGATCCACCCGCCTCGGCCTCCCAAAGTGCTGGGATTACAGGCTTGAGCCACCACGCCCGGCACCTCATATCCTTACCACAAATTCCTTTTCATCTTCAGTTGTCAAAGCTGGTTTTCATTGCATGAAACTATATAATTCAATTATATAACTTACTGATGCAAGGCTGTATTAGCTTAATTTAGTGGTTAATGTCATCAAGCTAGATAGGACAGTCTTAGGAGCATAAACTCTGGAATCAGTTTCCTGTGTTTAAATGCTAACTCTATCACTAATTACTTTAATAAACGTAAGCAAAATACTTTATTTCTTTGAGCATCAGTTTTCATATCTATTGAATGGCTTTTTAAATAACCCTATGTGTCTAATGTGTGGTTTCAAACATAAAGGAAGAGAATGCGTGTAAAACACTTAGTAAAGTGTCTGCCACATACAAAGTACTCAATATAGGTTACAGAGGAAAGGGATTAAATGTTTCAGGAGTTAGTGAGAATATTACTCAGGAAAGGTCAGAGTAGGAAGACAAGAAACCGGAGAGAGTGGAGTCGTGGAGTCAGAAGGTGAGATGATCTGGTCGGAATGGGGCAAATGCTATAGGTAATCAAATAAGACTAAAAACAACAATTTTCATCAAGGAAAAAGCTACAAACAACCCAATTCAAAAATAGGCAAAGGACTTAAATAGACATTTTTTTTTCTATTTGAATAGACATTTTTTTAAAAGACGATATCTAAATGGCCAATAAGTACATGAAAAAACACTTAACATCACTAGTCATTAGGGAGATGCAGATCGAACCTCAACAAGATACCACTTTCCACCCATTAGAATAGTAGTTATCCAAAAAACAGAAAATAACTAATGTTAATGAGGATGTGGAGAAATCAGAACTTGTGTGTTCTGCCAGTCAGAATGTGAAATGGTACAGCCACTGTGGGAACAATTAGATGGTACCTAAAAAATTAAACATAGAATTAACATAAGATCCAGCAATTTTACATCTAGGCATATACCCTAAAAATTGAAAGCAGGAACTCAGTATGATACTTTTGCACCAATATTCATAGCAGCATTGATAACAGTTGCAGAAAGATGGAAAGAAGACAAATGTCTATCAACAGATAAACAGATAAACAAAAGGTGGTGTACACGTGCAATGGCATATTACTCAGCCTTAAATGAGGGAAATTTTGACATATTCCTTAACATGGATGAATCTTGGAGACATTATCTTAAGTGAAATAAGCCAGACAAAAAAAGGACAAATATTGTGAGTCCACTTATGTGACTCATAGAATAGCTGAATTTATAGAGACAGAAAGGAGATAGAGGCTACCAGAGGCGGAGGGAAAAGGAGACTGGGAAGTTGTTGTATAAGGGGTATAGAGTTTCTGTTTGTGATGATGAAAAATTTCACAGAAATGGAGAGTTGGTGATGGTTGTACAACACTATAAAAGTACTTGATGCTGCAGACTTATGCACTTAAAATGTTCAAAATGGTAAATTTTATATATATTTTACCACAGGAACAATATTAAAAATACAAAAAATGGCCATGTGCCTTAAGATGCTATAGCTGACCTTTCCTAGTTAATTTCAGAGTCACAAATTTATAGTGTGCTATGATGGGGAAAATGGAAAGGAAGGAGATAGAGTCATCAAGAACAGTTGTGAAGAGAAGGATAGATAGAGTGAAAGGTATAGGGATAATGCAGAGTTAAGAAAGAGTTTTTTGAAGATATATTTGGGCACATTTATGTGCTGAAGAGAAGCCAGCAAAAAAGGGGAGGTGGGTTATATAGCAGAAAGAGAGAGGTGCTAGAACAAGGTCCTGAAGAAGTAAACAGGGAAATGGAGGGAAGGAAGTCAAGTTCAGTGGGGTGAATGTAGCTTAGTAGATTGGGTGAAAGGCTGACAAAGTTGACTTTCAAAGCACTTACTCCATCTCTGAAGTAGCAGATTTGCCCATTAATGAGAATGAGTCATATGGAGCTGAAGAGGGACTGGAGTTTGAAATAGTCACTCAGGGGACTGGAGAGGGAGCCGATCAAGAACAAGTCAGAGGAATGCTGTTCATTGTCAAGGGCACAGGAAATGAGAATCATACATTTTTGTTGTGATTGTATAGTTTTTTCCATTTGAGTTTAGCATACTGCAGAGGAATGTAGGAAGTAGATTATTGGATTCATTCCTTGTTTAAGGCTTCTAGTGTTGGGGTAGTAGGACGCATAGACAAGGAAACTGAAATCCAGCCTTGATGGGAGAAGAGTTTAAGTGATGAAGGTCCAGTCTGGTGAGAAGAGGAAATGAGTGAGGAGGAATACAGACTAGTCATTGACAGTTTCACCAGCTAAGCCGGTGGAATTCTGCTACTTCTCATGAAATGGATATGGAAAGATCATGGGCCTTAGAAACCAGGAAGCCTGTGTTCCAGACACAGCTCTGCTACTCACCAGTTTCATTGCTTTGAGCAAGTCATTTCATGTCCTTGGGCCTCAGTTTGTGGAACAGAGATCAGATGATACGTGAGGCTTCTTGCAGTTTTAACATTCTGGGACCACAGGTCAGGTGATTCATCTGATTAGTAATTCTTATGGGGCTGTGGAGGGGGAAATGCTTTTATGTGGACTTTTTCTTAACACCTGGGATGGAAGATTCTTAACAAAGAATTTGCCCCTACACACTGTTAGAGGATGTAATCCAGGAGTCAGCCAATACTAAGAGAACATCAGAGTTCAAATGTCTAAGACATGTAGCCACTTCTACTCATCAGTGTTGGCATTCCTGTCCCATGAGTCACCTCAGGAAGTCTTAGCTGCTTTCCTGAGGGCACAGTCCCTGCACCCTGCTCTTATTTTCCCTTGTTCCTCTTCCTCTCGCTGTTTGGCAATGGTCTATCTGGTAGCATATTACTGAATAGATCGGAAGATATTTATCAGGGTTCTATGAGATGCCCTGCTCTATGCTGGGATGTTGGAATTCATGATGGTTATGTGACAGCTGTTTCGCTCTGTGAAACTTACATTCTGGTTGAGGAGATAAGACCCAAGCACATGAAATCTTAACAAATAACATAAAAGAATATACAATGATGTCCCAAACTGAAAATTAATGACAAATACTCTAGGATTTTATCAGTAATAGGTCATCATAGATCTGTAGAGCAAGTGGAATTCGAATTGGGTCTTGAACATCGGATCAAATTTGGGAGAGTCTCTGAATCAAAAATGGGCAGCATCAGACTTGGCAAAAGGGGAACTTTCTTTGGCTTTGTTGGTTATTTTCTGCTTCCATCTTTTTTGGTGAACTTTCAGTTCATTGACAGTTCCCTTTCTCAGTTTTACACATCCAATTTCTCTCCATAAATCCATAGTTCCTCATCTATTATACAGATATCTGAATGAGTGCAGATATCAGATGATGTTTAAAAATAACTGGATGCCCTCTTTAGGTTTGGAGGTGAGGTTGCAGAATCTACTGCTCAGATTGCCAAACCACCTTTGCTATTGGCTCTCCCAGATACTCTCAGGGATTTGCCATATATGTTAAAAGCAGCTCTTTGCAGTCTTTATTCCACACCTGTTATGTGTTGATAAGCATGCATTCCAAAATAGCATGTTTTTTGCCCATACCTTTTACATGTTGCATATAAAACCATATTGAAACAAGATAAAATTATACTACTAAAATGGGATGGTAATGCCTTTCCATCAATAGCAATGTGAAGCTGGGTTTTAGATGGGATTATACCTCAGGTAAGAGACAAAATCCTTACTGGAAAGTTAGTGTGGATAATTAGTGTGGATAACTCCAGGACTGAAGAGGATGGAAAGCATACGACTTAGTTTAAACACTAACCCAGAATCATCAGAGCATATATGATTGACTCTATGCTCTGATCTTGGAACTGCAAGGTTTAGACTCACGGTGTGCTGGGATAAACATCACTTGGCTGTGTATGTCTTCACTAATTTGTGTTTCTTAAAAATGCTGAATGTTTCAGGTGAAGAGTGAATATTCCTGCATAGCACTCTTTGGGAAACTGTGTCAGAATAGAAAATACTTCGACAGTTTCCATTTTTATGAAATTGATGGGGGCTGAAGGTACAGTCATATGCAAATGATTTAATAAAGCTTATGGAGAAGTCTATAAACCAGAAAAACTTAATTACATAATAATAATGACTATGTATTGAGTGCTTACTATGTCCAAGGTACTGTTGAAGTTCATAAGAGCAGAAGGACATGTAGGATTAACAGAGAAGAGTGAACTTGTAAATCTGGACCTTTGCAATCCTCTATTCTAATATTCTTTTCCCCTCCTCACTTGCCTGTTAGATCTGTTCATCCTTCAAATCGAAGAGCTCTCATTCTTTTCAGATAGTTCTTTAGCATCTAGAATTTTACTATCCTGTATAAATGACACTAGCTGGCTATTTAAATATTTTTTGCCTGTTTTTTTTAAATTTATTTTTAAAATTGGCACAGATGTATAAGGTACAGATGCAATTGTGTTATAAGCATAGATTGCACAATGGTCACATCAGGGTTTTTAAATTAATAAAATGAAAAATTTAAATCCTCAGTTGCAATAACCATATTTCAAATACTTAATAACCACATGTGGCTAGTGGCTATAATATTGGGCTGCACAAATATAGAACATTTTACAGATATAGAAAAGTCTATTGAACAGCATTGACTATAGGTCTCTGTGAAACATAGCTTCTTTTATAACAATCAGTGTACTTGAATTACTTACATTGCCCCATCTTGCCCACAAGATTGTACATCCCATAAAGTAGGGACTTTTCTATCTTCCTAACTAACCATGGTATATCCATTGTCCAGCACAGTGTCTAGCATGTCTGGTGTCTGATGCACAGTAATACTTTTGCCAATTCACCAATTCATAGGAAGGAATTTACAACTGTCTGGATGAGTCAGAAATGGTCTCCCAGAAGAGATAAGATTTGGATTGGATTTTGAAGGACAAATAAGAGCTTGTCAGCTTGAAAAAAAGATAGGCATTCAGGAAAACAGACCAGCACAGTCAGAGACAAAATCATTATAGGCTATGTTTAGGAAGAAGATGAAGTAAGGAGTTCATGGTGACTGGTGCAGAGGTTGGTTGTGTATAGAGTAGGTGTATTGAGGTGCAGGGAATGGTCTGGGAGTGGGTTTAGGCAGAAGAGGTACAATTGGTGACAGGTAGTGAAGGAGATTTTTGTTATATAATAATTTTAGACTACTTTTTCTAAAGGTGACAGGTACCAAGAACAGTTATAGGAAGGAGATTGGTATGATCAGATGAAATTGTTTATTCATTTATTTATTTTAGGAGCATAATTATGGGAGCAATGTGGAAGATGAGATCAACAGGAGAGAAACAAGAACAGAAAAATAAGCTGTTTTCTAGTTGTAATACCTGCAGCTATAAATGAAAGGCCTTAATCAGGGATTAGTCCTGAGGTAGAATAGACAGGATTCACTAGCCTGTTGATAAGATGGATGGTGACAAAACGAACAGATTATGAATATGGAAGGGGAAACGTATTTGGAAAACAGAATAGTTGATCTGATGTGCTCAAAGGCAATACAGCGGGTTAGGAAATTGGCAATATATTTATGGAACCTGGGAGAGAGGTCCAGGTTGGAGATACAGGTTGAATAGAGTTGCCAGCTTTTAGACTGATGGAAGCCATGGGAAGCTTATGAGGAGGCTTGTAATTTAATAGGGAAATGAAGTCAGATACTAGAGAATGCTAGCGTTTAAAATATCTAAAGAGAATAAAAAGCCAATGAAGCCATTACAGAAGGGGCAATCATAGCTGCAAAAAAAAAATTAAGAAATAGAAAATAACTGATAGAAGTCATGAAAGACTAAATGTTGGTCATTAACATCTAGGAATATAGTAATTACAAACCCTGCATTCTTTTCACATTCTTCAGCATGGCCGATACTGATGCTACATCAATGAAGTCAATACCCAGATCAATATTTTCCAGCAGTAGTGGACTTTCTTTCCTATTTTTCTTTGGTAAGAAACTATTCTCCTCTTCTTATCTGTCAAAAATAGATACGTAACAGCTTACTGTTGAAAATATCTTTGATAGGAACCTCACATTGTGTTTCTTTTAGGGGCATTTCATAGGAATCATTTATTTCCAGAGATAGGTATTTAAAACTGAAATTTTGGCTTTAAATCTGATTTGGAAGCCATTGGTATGGGGAGACCACGGTCTTCCAGCATCCTTAAATATTTAATTCAATAGTTGGCTCCTGATTTTAGAAGGGCAATTGACCTAGGGTAGAGCTAGAGGAGAACTACGAGGATAAACCTAGTGGCCATTGAAGGATAACACCTTAAGCCATATTATAATTGGAAGGATCCAGGATTGTAAACATGAAATGATATCTAAAGGGGGTGTGATAGGTGAGGGTGTTAAGTAGAGAAAGGACTGAACTTACTCTGTGATACCTTAAAAGAGAACCATGAAAGAAGGGTGAGATGCTAAAGGGAGACTGATTGTGTTTCTAATGTTAGACTGTCAGTTTCTTGAGAGTAGAATGTTTTATCATCTTTCTAACTCTGTCATTGGGCAATGCTTGACATATAGAGAAGGTTTTTGATATCTGTCTATCATACTAGTAAATTGAACCATTCAAGTAATTAATTAATCATTCATCCTGCAAGCTTGTGAGTTGTCTGTGTTAGAACTATTTGAACCGAAGTTAGATTTCTCCTTAAAAGAGTGCATTAGGCTCCATGCGTGGGGGACGGGGTGGTTTGGAGGACTTTGATAACTTCCTTCTCCACTTTGCTATAGTTGTGTGCAATGAGACTTGTGATGGCTGGAAACTTGAGCTTCAAACATACTCTATCTGAAAGGGTAAAGGTATAAGAAGAAGGAAATGATAAGAAAATAATGAGTTTTCTAGAGATCTGGCATTCATATTGCCCACCTGTAACTCAGGCATTTGACACACAAGAACTCCCCATAACACAGGTAAGTTTAAGGAAATAACCGCGGAGCATGCTCACTGTCTCGGATGGCGCCCCACTTGTATCCTCCAGCTGAGTGCACCCAACCTTATTCCTGGAATGTGCTTTTTTTCTTTGTCCCAAGTGGGAATAGGTTAGTTGAGTGAGAACATATCTCAAACCTTTAGCATGGCTTGGAGAAACACTGGCATGGTCGATTCAGGAGCTATAAGCTGTGTCTTGAGTGTTAATTAAACAAACAAACAAAAAACTATAAACACCTAAAGAAAAGTCTGATGGTTTGCTGTTAAATTTTAGCAGAGTTGAAATTAGCTGTAAGGAGTCTGGAAATGTGATAATGTTGGAAGGTAACAAAGTCTCAAATGCTCAAGTCTTACCTGTCAAGGTGCTGAAAACTTTGGAATTCTATCTTCAGTGCCATTTCTGAGTTGCTAGAGAGAAGATAGGCAAGAGTTCAAACTGAACCTTATTCTTTACCCTGACATCTAGAAACTTACTAGCATACTAAAAATAAAATTTGTATTAGCAGGGAAGCCATAAGAGACAGTGGCAAATGGTTAAAAGCATGGATTCTGGTGGTTGCCAAACCAGATTTGACTGGGGGCCCAGCTTTGTGGTTTTTGGCAAGTTGCTTATCCTCTCTCCAAACTTTAAATCCTTCGTCTGTTAAAAGGAGAATACTAATACTTATATCATAGGGTTGCCTTTGAGAGTAGAATTAATTATTATTAATTATTATTAATTCTATACAATGGGATTAACTTACAACCTGATTCTTCAAAACAGGATATTTTTGAAGCACTCAGTATGGTAATTTTCATGTGGATTGGGTAGATTAATCATACCCAGAATGAGTAGAAATATTATGCCATGCTCACAGAGGAGACTGAGAAACCCCAAATCAAATCTAAAAACTTTACAATAGCATGAGATTCCTGCTTGCTCTGTCCCCTTCTCCTCTTGCCTGTTGAAATGACTGGGAGAGCTGTTAAGCAAATGCTTAACTCCTCGGGGATTGATGAGTCAGAATCGGCAGAGGACTCTGCTAAGCCTCTGTGACCCTGAGCCCTCCCTTCTCCCAGGTTATGACTGATTCTTACACAGTTTTGCATTATTTCACCATGGAGACAAATGTTCTAAAGAGGGAAACAGGATTTGCTGGCCTTGTTTATTGCTGCAGTAACATCTGTCAGGTGTTAAGACACTGCCTTCTCTTCAGCTGGCCCCTTTCCTCCTGATTCTTTGAATAAGCCTAGTCAGTTACCCCAAATATCATTTCTACTTTAGATAGGGGAGTTGCCTCCAAGCTTGATCCTTGGTTGCCAGCTGTGAGAATACTACACCTCCAGTGAGACACTACTGTGCAATGTTTATAACCTGGGGTTTGGCATCAGACACAATCAAGGTTTTCTAGTCACCAACCTGACTTCTCTTACTTTCAGTTTCTCATCCATAAACCAAGATAATAAAAGTTTAGGATTGATGAAATTATAGGAGATTGTGGCTTTGTACTAACCATTTCACATATGTTAGCTTCTAATATCGTTGTTATTAAAAACGTTCTCTGGAGCTTTAAATTTGTTTCTTGAACAACTTATTCTGGATTCCAAACAGCCCTGGTAGGAAGGAGTATGAACTATGAAAACTGCTGGCTCAGCTTCCTGGCTATCTCCAGATTTATGTACATGTCTCTCTTAGTAGGCAAAGTGTCTGGTCGAACTATTGATTGAATGACTGTATCAATTATCTTTTGTTGCATTTATTATTCATGATGACACTGTTGGGTAGCTAGGTAGATTTGGGTCCTGCTTATCTGATATTTGCTTAGTTCTGCTAAGCTTCTTGATGACTCTTAATGTCTGCTGTTGGATCAGTTAGGAACAGACTGATCTGGAATAGCCTCACTTACACGGCTGGCTGTCAGTTTTGGTGATGTGGAAGATGGGACTGTGTGTTTCTTCTCATCCGGAAGCCTATCCCAGGCTTATTCTCATGCTAGACATTGGGTTCTGAGAGAGAGAGGTAAAGCATGCAAGGTTTCTTGATTGGTATCCCATTGTATTGCATTCTGTTGGCCAAAGCAAGTCATAAATCCAGCCAGGCTTATGAGGTATGAAAATAGACCTCAACTAGCAAAGGACAAATCTGCAAAGGTGTATTGCAAACCGCATAGATACAGGGAGTTGTGAACACATGGGGCCATTAGTTTATCATGTAATCATCCTAAATTAATCATTAGCCCTGGGCACCAATATTCTTGACTCAGTAACTGGAACATAAAACTAAGCTATGAATCCACTATATTCCATTCAGCATGCTGAAATTGTTGCCTTCTTTTACATTTTCCCAGTGTAGGTACAAAGAAGATGAACATGGTATTCTGAATAGGTCAGAGTTTCTGCTCTTTCCTTCTTTTCCACTCTTCATTTTCACCCACTCTCCTGCCTCCTACTGAATGTTTTTTGAGTTAGGTGATCTTCTCTACTCTGAAGAGTGTAAATCAAGTGTGGAAATAGGTAGGGCAAAAATATGAGAGTAGAACTTAAACTTCTAAAAGTTCTTCCACATTTGCTCTTGGAGTCACTGCACAGTCCGAGTAACGCACAGACGTCACTTGCCATTCAGTTTTAAGAAATGAGTCTCTCTTTCTTCTTTCCCTCTCATGCCTATTGCCAATATTTATTTTTCACCATGGAATAGTTGTTGCGAAATTTTTCCTACACTGAGTCCTATTTTAGTCTCTCTGTCGCACGTAGACCCGCTGTGGCTGGCATCTCATGGCTTACTTCCCATTAGGCATTTGTGAACATGGTCTTTGGATGGTACTTAAGTTTTCTGGAGTGACAGGATAAGGAGGAAGGGAAATTCAGGGCAAAGCATCAGAAGGAAATGCTGTGATGTGGGGCATGATGTTCAAGGACCAGTGAAACAAAGGCAAAAACACACAAAGAGTGACCCTAGAATGATTGATTTCAACAAGCATGAACCTCAGAGAATTAAGCTAACAAAGTGACATGAAAAGCCAGAATTGTGATTCCTTTGTTCACCCAAAGACTTTACAATCTGGTTGTTAAGGCAGATCCTGATAGAATAGTAGACAATGATATAAGAAAGAAGATCATTAAGGGCAGAACTGGGTGGAATGGTCTGTAAAGAACAAAGAATTATAAGGATACCCTGGAGTGGCGGAGGAAGGTTGACAGACTCTGGTAAACTGAAAACCCAGGTTATTTTCTGAACGAACTCAGAATGGCTGTGTCTCAGTAAAAGGACAAAGGGGTCAAGGAGAATATGTGTGCTTCCTTAATGATGTTTATGGTTTGCTGATTCACACACTGATTGAGCTGCAGGGTTGGAGGAGATTGTAGCTGTCATCTAGCAAAACTGCTTTCTTGCCATCCAATGTTGGAAAATGTCGAGAGCCTTCCTCCACAGTCCTTTCCTTCAGCCCTGGAGTAGATCAGCAGTGCTTCAAACCGTACTATATGGAATATTGACTTTCTGTGTCTCTGCTGACACACCCTGAAACAGGCAGAACTTAAGGCTGCTTGGAAGAAGACAGTTCATTTCCTGAGTCAGCACAGACCCATCACCTCAGCCTCAAAGCTCTCATTTTATATCTGAATCAAAGGATGGCCTAAACATGGAACACAGTCCTTCCCTTCCTTTTTTTCCCCGTCAAAGTGAAAAATGGCTGGGTAGGAGCTCTAATTATGTGGAACATGCTGGACACTCTTTTCATGTCCAAGTTAATTGGTGTAACCACTGTCCTTGAAGCAAATGAGGTGATGCTGTGGTGACCGGGGAGATGGGCTGGTATGCTTAGCAGTGGCACCACAACCTAGTATTTCCACTGTGTTTTATAATTTTAAGGAATATTTACATGTTATTTTATTTGAATCTTGTTAAATTCAGTACCCTAGACCCAATAACTATTATTATCATAGGCTCTCATTTTTCAAATCAGTAAACTGAGGCTTAGAGAGGTGTGACTTGACTTAAATAAGTTGGTAATCAAAATCTAGAATCAAGAATTTTTTCTCAATTCTCAGTTCAGTGCTATTTTTACTATACTGTGATGATTTTTTTCTTAATAGTTCATCCCATGATTTTTATTTGTTTGGTAACTTACTGTCTGTAAAAATGCCCCCAAAAGAAATTAATGTCATTGGTCTTCATGTTTTTCTTAAGAAAACTGGAAAGACTCCAAAGATTTGTCCCCTTTTTTTCCACTGTGATCCATTTAGGAATTTTAAGATGTGCAAAATAGATCTATGGGAAGGAAAAATAATACTTTAAAATTTAAGCAATTTTCTTTCTGTCTACTCTAAAAATATGAGTTTATTCCCTGTTAATGCTGACAACATCCCAGTGAGGTAAGGAGGTCAGGAACACTATTATCTCTCTGTTTTTAATAGCGGGTACACAGAGAGGAAATAACTTGCCCAAGGACATGGTGACTCAGTCAGAAGAGGAGCCAGGATGAAAACAGCCCTCATTTTTTGACTTTCAATACAACCAAGACCCTGATCCAGATGGGTTACGGGATTATGGCCCTTCACAAACAAGTGCATATTAGTCAGACGTGGAAATAATTATGTCCCTTTCACATTTTGAACAGAAAGTGAACTCTCAAAGATCCTGGCAAAGGGGAAGCCAAGATTCTCCAAGACTTTTTCTTTCCTACTTTTTATTTTTAAGTCACTGATGGCTAGTCTGAAAATGGGAGAAAAAAAACTTTCCTTGTCTTTTCTCTTAGGCCTGGCCTCACATAACACCCCCTCCCACACCCCTGTGGGAAGAAGGATTACACTTTCCACTATTCCCTAGAGTAGATTTTGTTCTTTTAAAATAAACAAACACTTGAAAACTTTTTTTCTTCTAATATTAGCTTTGGTCTTGAACCAGAATTGATTTGGCATGAAGTAACTAGAAAGGATGAATAGTATTCTCCATGAGCAGTAGAGGAGATTCTCTTTCCACAGAGTCTTTTAGAGTCATCATTCAATATGATGAACCCAAAATGAGACTGATTTTGACCAAGAGAAATAATGACATGAGATAACCACTCATCATCACCCTTGGCTGGGATTACCTAATGATGCCAAGTGGGGTGGCTGCCTACATTCCTACCCACAGCGGACTCATCATGTGCCCTGGGCCTGGTTGTATAATAATAAATTATCCTTTTTTTTTAAACTTGAGGAAGGGCTGCTTTTTTCAATTCACACAAAGATTCTTCACAGTGTCTAGTAGAGGCCCTGATCTAGTCCCTCCTAGTGCCTCTGTTCCTCCACTCTCAAATTAAACCTTCTTTCTCATATGCTGGCAAAGTTGGATTAAATGGCAGGTTAGTTACTTGCTGAAATGAATCTTTGGTATTTGATCTTCTTTCTGTAACATGTATATATTTTTCTTACAGATAATGGGCCTATAACTTTATAAGATTATAAAAATGAGATTATATTTGTGGGATAAACATTTAGAATTAGAACCAGTATGGTTGTGGAATCCTCTTTATCTAGTGATCTAGGAAACATAACCTTGGAGAGAAAGTATGAATGGGTGACTGGAGATGTGAATAGCCCTGTTTTGGTCTGCTTAAACTGTCATAACAGAATACCACAGCCTGGGTGGCTTCAACAACAGATTTTATTCCTAACGTTTTGGGTGTCTCAGGAGCCCAAGATCAGGATGTTGGCAAGGGAGGTTTCATCCTGAGGCCTCTTCTCTTGGTGGCTGCTTTCTGGCTGTGTACTTGCATAACGTTTATGTGAGCTTGTGAAGAGGGAGAGAGCTCCTTGGTGTCTCTTACACGGACACTAACCCTATTGGATCAGGGCTCTACGTTTATGACCTCATTTAATCTGAATTACTTCTGTGGAGGCCTCCATTGCCTGAAAAACTATTTGAAAACATGATATGGTATTAAATACAATGTCCTAGTAACTATCTAAATGAATAAGAAAAATTGTCTACCCCATATTTCAAAAGAAGTTTGAGTGTTAAGCCTCCTTTTGTAAAAAACTGTCAAAATCTTACTTTGCAAAATGTTTTTCTGTATTACCTTGGTATGCATCCTATTGGCTTAAAGGGTTTTTTCCCCCTTTCCCCTAAAACTTAATATGTGACAATTTTATCAAGTGGAGGCTACATGTTTTATGTTTAATTAATTTCTTTTTTAAAAACACCAACTTATTTAGGTGTGATTGACATGTAAATAGCTATATACATTTAATGTATGCATCTTGGTAAGTTTGGGGAGAAGTATACATCCATAAAAGCAGCACCACCATCAAAGCCATGAACATATCCATCACCTTCCAAAGTGTCCTCCTGCCCTCTTTGTTGTTGTTGGTGTTACTGGTTTTCTATAAAAACACGTAACATATGATCTACTCTCTTAGGAATTTTAAGTATGTAATAATACAGTATTGTTAGTTATAGGTACAATGATATATAGATCCAGAACTTACCTTACACAACTGAAACTTTGTACCTTTTAATTGTTCTTTTCCCATTTCTTCCTCTCCCTATTCACTGACAACTACCATTCTACTTTCTGCTACCGTGAGTCTGACTATTTTACATTCATTCCGCATGTAACTACAATTATGCAGTGTTTATCTTTCTGTGTCTGGCTTATTCCATTCAACATAATGCCTTTAGGTTCATCCATGTTGTACAAATAGTAGGATTTTTTTAATTTTTGAGGCTGAATAATACATGGTATGTATCTACCATGACTTTTTCATTCATTCATCCATTGATGGACAATTAGGTTGTTTCCATATCTTGGTTACTGTGAATAATGCTGCAGTGAATGTGGGAATGCATATGTCTGTCTCTTCAAGATTCTATTTCAACTGTTTTGGATATATACTCAGAAGTGGGATTGCTGGATCATGTATTAGTTCTATTTTTAGTTTTTTAAGGAACCTTCATACTGTTTTCCATAATGGCTTTACACATTGATGTTTCATCACAGTACAGTGTTCCATTTTCTCCACATCCTTGGCAATATTTATTATTTATCTATTATTTATTTTTATAACAGCGACCCTAATAGGTGTAAGGTGATATCTAGAAATTTTGATATGCATTTCTCTGATGATTAGTGATGTTGAGCGCATTTACATATACTTATTGGTCTTTTTTTGAGAAATTTCTTTTCAAGTGCTTTGCCCATTTTGTAGTAATATTTATTTTTTGCTTTTTGGCTGTATGAATTCCTTATTATATTAGATATTAATCCCTTATCAGACATATGATTTGCAAATATTTTCTCCCACTCCATAGGTTGCCTTTTCATTTTGTTGATCATTTCTTTTGCTATCCAGAAGCTTTTTAGTTTGATTTAATACTAATGGTTTATTTTTGCCTTTGTTGTCAGTGCTTTTTATTTTTTAAATGTTGCTAAAATAAACTGCAAGAAGCTTTCCCCTGTATCTTCTTCTTTAAGTCTTTAATCTATTTTGAGTTGATTTTGGTGTATGGTATAAGGTAAGAGTCTAATTTCATTGTTTTGCATGTAGATATACAGATTCCTATTCAATATCTATTCAAAAGATTATCTTTTCATCTTGGGTATTCCTGGTGCCCTTGTCAAAAATTAGTTGCAAATGATGGGCAAAGACTTCATGACTAAAACACAAAGAGCAATTGCAGCAAAAGCCAAAATTGACAAATGGGATCTAATGAAACTAAAGAGCTTCTGCACAGCAAAAGAAACTATCATCACAGTGAAAAGGCAACCTACAGAATAGGAGAAAATTTTTGCAGTCTACCCATCTGACAGAAGTCTAATATGCAGAATCTACAAGGAGCTTAAACGAATTCATAAGAATAAAACAAGCAACCCCATCAAAAAGTTGGCCAAAGACATGAACAGCCACTTCTCAAAAGAAGACATTTATGCAGCCAACAAACATGAAAACAAGCTCGCCATAATTCATCATTAGAGAAATGCAAATCAAAACCACAGTGAGATACTGTCTCATGCCAGTTAGAATGGTGACTATTAAAAAGCCAGGAACCAGTAGATCCTGGCGAGGCTGTGGAGAAGTAGGAATATTTTTACACTGTTGGTGGCAGTGTAAATTAGTTCAACCATTGTGGAAGACAGTGCGGTGATTCTTCAAGGATCTAGAACCAGAAATACCATTTGACTTAGCAATCCCGTTAGTGGGTATATATCCCCCAAAATATAAATTATTCTACTATAAAGACACATGCACATGTATGTTTATTGCAGCACTATTTACAATACCAAAGACTTGGAACCAACCCAAATGCCCATCAATGAGAGACTGGATAAAGAAAATGTGGTACATATACACCATGGAATACTGTGCAGCCATAAAAAGAATGAGTTCATGTCCTTTTCAGGGACATGTATGAAGCTGGAAGCCATCATTTTCAGCAAACTAACACAGGACTAGAAAATCAAACACAGCGTGTTCACTTGTAAATGGGAGTTGAACAATGAGAACACATGGACACAGGGAGGGGAGCATTACACACTGGGGCTTGTCAGGGGTTGAAGGGGCAAGGGGAGGGGAGAGCATTAGGACAAATACCTAATGCATGTGGGGCTTAAAACCTAGATGATGGGTTGATAGGTGCTGCAAACCACTGTGGCACATGTATACCTATGCAATAAGCCTGTACGTTCTGCACATGTATCCTAGAACTTAAAGTAAAATTTAAAAATAAATTAGTTGCAAATGGGCAGGTTTATTTCTGGGCTTTCTATTCATTGGTTTATGCTTTTGGTTTATGCAATCACCATACTGTTTTGATTATCATAGCTTCATAACTTCTTTTTTTCAACTTTTACTTTAGATTCGTTGGGTACATGTGCAGGTTTTTCTTTACCTGGGTATATTGCATGATACTGAGTTTTGGGGTATGAATAATATCCAACCCAGTTACTAAGCATAGTACCCAATATTCATTTTGCAATCTTTGTCCCACTCCTTTTCTCTTTCCTCTAGAAGTTCCCAATTTTTATTGTTGGAATATTTAAGTTCATGAGTATCTGCTGTTTAGCTATCACTTATAAATGAGAACATGTTGTATTTGGTTTTTTGTTCCTGCATTAATTTGCTTAAGATAATGGCCTTCAGCTATATCCATGTTGCTACGAAGAATGTGATTTCATTCTTTTTTGTGGTTACGTAGTAGTCCATGGTGTATGTGTACCACAATCTCTTTCTCCAGCCCACCTTCTAAGTTAGTTGAGAAATCTCCAAACTGCTTTTCATAGTGGCTGAACTAATTTACATTCTCACCAACAGTGTAAAAAGTGTTCTCTTTTTCCACAGTCTGGTCAGCACCTGTTGTTTTTGACTTTTTAATAGTAGTCATTCTGACTGGTGTGAGATGATACCTCATTGTGGGTTTGATTTGTGGTTTCTCTGATGATTAGTGATGCTGAGCATTTTAAAATATGTTTGTTGGCCACTTGTATCTCTTCTTTGAGGAAGTGTCTCTTCATGTCTTTCACCCATTTTTAAAAGGGATTTTTTTTGCTTATAAAATTGTTTAAGTTCCTCATAGATTCTGGATATTAGACCTTTGTCTGATGTGTAGTTTGCAAATATGTTCTCCCATTCTATATAGCTTGTCTGTTTACTCTGTTGATAGTTTCTTTTGCTGTACAGAAGCTCTTTAGTTTAATTAGGTCCCACTTAACATTTTTTTCCAAGACTTCTTCTAGGATTCTTATACTTTGAGGTCTTACATTTAAATCTTTAACCCATCTTGAGTTAATTTTTGTATGTGGTGAAAGGTAGGGGTCCAGTTTCATTCTTCTGCATATGGCTAGTCTGTTATCCCAGCACCATTTTTTGAATAGGGAGTCCTTTCCTCATTGCTTATTTTTGTCAGCTTTGTCAAAGGTAAGATAGCTGTAGGTATGCAGCTTTATTTCTGGATTCTCTATCTGTTCCACTGGTCTATGTATCTGTTTTTACACTAGTACCATGCTGTTTTGGTTACTGTAGCTTTATAGTATAGTTTGAAGTTGGGTAGGGTGATGCCTCTGGCTTTGTTCTTTTTGTTTAGAATTTCCTTGGTTATTTTGGGCTCTTTTTTAGTTCCATATAAATTTTAGAATTTTTTTTCTAGTTCTAGGAAAAATGATATTCATAGTTTGATAGGAATAGCATTGAATCTGTAGATTGCTTTCGGTAGTATGGCCATTTTAACAATATTGATTTTTCCAATCTATGAGTATGGAAAGATTCTCATTTGTTTCTGTTATTTATGATTTCTTTTAGCAGTGTTTCGTAGTTTTTCTTTTAGAGATCTTTTGCCTTCTTGGTTAGTTGTATTCCTAGGTATTACTTTTCTTTCTTTTTCTTTTTCTTTTCTTTTTTTTTTTTCATGGCTATTGTAAATGAGATTGCATTCTTGATTTGGCTCTCAGCTTGAATGTATTGGTGGGTAGAAATGTGACTGATTTTTGTACATTGATTTTATATTCTGAAACTTTACTGAAGTCATTTTTCAGTTCCAGGAGCCTTTTTGTGGAGCTTTTAGGGAGTTTCTAGGTGTAGAATCATACTTTCAAAGAGAGATCATTTGACTTCTTCTTTTCCTATTTCGATGCCTTATATTTATTTCTCTTGACTGATTGCTCTGGCTAGCACTTCCAGTTCTATAGTAGTAGTGGTAAGAGTGGGCATTCTTTTCTTGCTCCAGTTCTCAAGGGAAATGCTCCCAGTTTTTGCCCATTCAGTATGATTTTGGATCTGGTTTGTCAGAGAGGGCTCTTATGATTTTGAGGTATGTTCCTTCTTGAGGAACATAGTTTCTTGAGTTTTTTTTTTTTAATTGTTGGACTTTCTTGAAAGCTCTTTCCACACCTATTGAGATGATCATATGGTTTGTCTAGTGGTAATGAATTCCCTTATTCCTTGCTTGTCTGGAAAAAGTTTCATTTCTTTTTTGTTTATGACGCTTAGTTTGGTGGGACATTAAATTCTTGGCTGGAATTTCTTGTCTTTAAGAATGCTGAAAACAGGCCCCCTATCATTCCTTGCATGTAGGATTTCTGTTGTTAGCCTGATGAGCTTCCCTTTGTATGTCACCTGACCTTTTTCTCGAGCAGCCTTTATGGGTTTTTCTTTAGTGTTGATCTTGGACAGTTTGGTAACTATATTCCTTGGTGATGTTTATTTTGTATAGTATCTCATAAGTGTTCTTTGGATTTCTTGTGTCTAGAGGTCTACATGTCCAGCAAGATTAGAGATTTTTTTTGAATTATTCCCTTAAATATGTTTTTCAGGTTTTTATCTTTCTCTTTTTATTCTCTCAGGAATGCCAATAATTGTAGGTTTAGTCAATTTACATAATTCCATAGTTTTTGAAGACTTTGTTCATTTAAAAAATTCTTTTTTCTTGATTTTTGTCTGGGTTTTCTAGAAAGACTAGTCTTCAAGCTCTGAAATTCTTTCTTCTGCTTGGTCCAGGATATTGATAGAACTTTCACTTGTATAATGAAATTCCTTAAGTGAGTTTTTAAATTCCAGAAGCTCTGTTGATTGCTTTTCACGATGGTTGTCTCTTCCTTTATTTCCTAGATTGCTTTAGAAGTTTCTTTGTGTTGATTTTCAACCTTATCTTGGATCTTGTTTAGCTTCCTTGCAATGCATGCTTTAAATGCTTTATCTGTCATTTCTTAGCTTTCATTTTGTTAGGGACCATTGCTGGAGGGCTAGTGTGATTTTTTGGTGGTGTTATTACATTCAGATTTTTCATGGTGCCAGAATTTTTGCACTGGTTCTTTCTCATGTGGAGAAGGGTGCTGGAGATACTGGCACTTCAAATTTTTGTAATTATTTTGTGCAGGAGGGATTTTTTCTTTTTCTTTATTTCCTTGTAATATATAATGATTTTCCTTTTTTTTTCCCCTCACCCACTTCACCCCACTGGGGGATGCAACTTTAGAGAATGCTGTATAGCATCTTTTTGGCTTTACCTCTGTAGTCTTATGCACTGTTTTTGGCAGGCTTTATATTAGGCTGTACAGTTTGACTAATGAGGCAGCAGATGGCACTTACAGGTAAGAGCTGGCTGTGGCCAATGTGGCTGGGTATATACTTGATCCTTGTTTACTGGCAGAAGTTCTTTGTTGCTTGAGGCAATGGGCTGGTTCATGGAATGCACAGTGGGCTGAGAGGTATGAGTTATCTGCTCAGCCCTGAGGTGGTAAGGGCAACAACTGGTGGGACAGAACTGGGCTAGTCCCCTGATGGCAGGCCCAAGCACCTGCACTGTGGGAGAATCCAGTAGGTAGCCACCAGGATTTGGATGTCTCAACATGGAGCTGGGAAGCCTTCTCAGCCCCAACTTCTCTGCATGGGTGTGTGTGTGTTGTGGGCAGGGGTGGGGGTGGTCTAAACTCCTAATCCAAGAGAATGGGTGCTCCAGATGCCTGGAGATCTGTCTGAGTATGGAGCAAGGAGGGCTCCTTGCACCAAGATACCCGCACTTTGCATAGGAGGTCTGGCACTCTGCATAGGGTAGCTCTCGTGGCTGAGCCAGGCAAGCAGGTGCTTAGAATGCCTGGAGCTCTGCCTGGGCACAGAGCAGAAAAAGCTTTGCTGCCCCACAATCTATGTCCAGGAAGGATAGGGTGAGTCAGGCTGCTGAACCAGACAAGTGGGTGCTCCAGATGCCTGGAGATATGCTTGGGTGTGGAGTGGAGAGGGCCGTGCTGCACCATGAACTTATGGAAAGAGGCTAGGGCCCCAAATATGGCACATGCAGACCAGTTCTAGGTCACCAAGATGGCTCTGGTTACACGTCTCACTTTTCAGCAGAAGCCACATCTATAGCAGCTCTCCTCCTGTTCCAGTTTTGTAATGGAATGGAGAGCACAATTCTAGTTAAGGTGCTTTCCATGGATCTGTTTGTATAGGCTCCTACCCTGCTCCAGAGCCATTTTCCAATCTCTGGCCTGAGTCTAAAATGCCTGTGTGAGCATGCTGCCAGATCTCCAAAGAATGGCTGACCTGAATTAAAAATAATGTCCATTTCTAGTACCCAGGTGCGGGAAAATTTCTGTACCGTTTCCTCGTGTCTTTAGTGTCTCCAAGCCTTTTACCAAGTTAGCTCCAGGGTTTGGGAGAAACAAAGTGCTCTCCCTAGGTTTGGGTTGCTCAGATCCCCAGTGTAAAGGTGAGTCACAGAGGATGTGTCTCTGCTTCTTTCACAGACTGAGCTCTACTCACGTTTATCAGCCAGATACCATCATGGGGGCTGTTTGACAGCATTCTTCTCCCTGGGATCTGGAGTGTCCTTCACAATTCTGGAATATTTCTGTTTTCCTTCTGTAAAATAATTTGAAATCAGAAAGTGTAATACTTTCCGTTTTGTTCTTTCTTAAGATGGCTTTGGCTCTTCAGGGTTCTTTGTGGGTCTACACAAATTTTAGAATTATTTTTTCTATTTCTGTGAAAGTGCCACTGGAATTTTGATAGCAATTGCATTGAATCTGTCCCATGGGTAGTATAAACATTTTAGCAATATTGATTCTTCCAATTTATGAACATAGGATATCATTCTGTTTATTTGTATCTACTTTAGTTGCTTGAATCAATTTTTTTTTTTGAGACAGAGTTGCACTCTTGTTGCCCAGACTGGAGTGCAATGGTGTGATCTTGGCTCACCACAACCTCCACCTCTGGAGTTCAGGCAATTCGCCTGCCTCAGCCTCCTGAGTATCTGGGATTACAGGAATGTTCCACCATGCCTGGCTAATTTTGTATTTTTCAGTAAAGACAGGGTTCCTACATGTTGGACATGCTGGTCTCAAACTCCCAACCTCAGGTGATCCACCCGCCTTGGCCTCCCAAAATGCTGAGATTATAGGCGTCAGCATCAATGTTCTATAGTTTTCACTGTATGGTGTCTAATAACTGTGAAAATATATTTTATAATTTTCTGAGTATAGATTTCTTATCTCCTTGTTAAATTTATCCGTAAGTATTGCGTCATTTTTATGTTATTATAAATGGCATTGTTTTCATAATATCTTTTTCAGATAGTTTGTTATTCGTGTATGAAAACACAACTGATTTATGTTGATTTTGTATCCAGCAACTTTTACTGAATTCATTACTTCTAACAGTTGTGCGTGTGTGTGTGTGTGTGTGTAGACATTAGGATTTTCTATATATAAGATTATGTCATGAGCAAACAGAGACAATTTAACTTCTTCCTTTCTGATTTGGATGATTTTTATTTCTTTTTCTTTCCTATTTGCTCTGGCTAGGACTTCCAGGATGATGTTGAATAGAAATGGTGAGAGTGGGGGTACACTTCTTCTTGATCTGAGAGGAAAAGCTTTTAGTTTTTCACTAATAAGTGCTAATTTAGCTGTGGGCTTGTCTTACATGGTCTTTATTATGTTGAGTTGCTTTCCTTCTTTCTTAATTTGTTGAGAGGTTTTTAAAATTGTAAAATGGTGTTGAATTTTAACATATGCTTTTTTCTGAATCTATTGACATAAACATTTTTTTTTTCTTTTTTTCTGTTAATGTCTTCATGTTTATTGTGTCTGTCGAACTATCTTTGCATCCCAGGGATAAATCCTACTTGATTATTTCACATGATTATTTTAATGTGCTGTTGATTCAATGTATTTATATCCAGTTTGTTAGAATATAATTTTTTAACGGTAGACTTTTATGATTCTTTATTTTTATGTGATATAAATTAAAATGCTTTCCCTTTAATTTATATTTTTATTTGGATTTTCTCTTTTTTTCTTAGTCTAGCTAAGGGTTTGTCAATTTCATTCTTTAAAAAAAAATCTCTTATTTTTGTTGAAGTTTCCTGTTGTTTGTCTAGTTTCTATTTCATTTATTTCACCCTACCATTATTTTCTCTCTTCTGCTGATTTTGCGCTTAATTTGTTTCTTTAAAATTCAGTTCTTTTGAGGTATACAGTTAGGTTGTTTATTTACGATTTATTTTTAGACGTTTATAGCCCAAATTTTATTCTTTGAGCTTTTTTTCTCAGCATTCTGTAAGTTTTTGTTCGTTGTGTTTCCAGTTTTGTTTGTCTCGATATTTTGTGATTTCCCTTTTGATTTCTTATTAAATTCATTCATTCTTTAGGAGTGCACTGTTAATTTTGCATATTTGTAAAATTTCAAATTTTCCTCCTGTTATTGATTTTTAGTTTCATACCATTCTTGTTAGAAAATATGCTTGATATAATTTCAATCTACTGAAATGTGTTAAGATTTGTTTTGTGGCTTAACATGTGATCTATCCTGGAGAATATTTCCTTATGCCTTTGAGAATAATATATATTGTAATGCTATTGGATGGAATGATCTACTTATGCCTGTTAGGTCTATTTTTCTATAGTGTTGTTCAAGTTCACTGTTTCTGTACTGGTTTTCTACATGGATGATCAATTCATAGTTGAAAGTGAAATACTGCATTTTCCTTCTATTATTATGAAGCTGTATATTTCTCCCTTTAATTCTGTTAGTATTTGCTTCATATATTTAAGTTCTCTAATGTTGAATGCATATATACGGTCTTTCTGTGGTATCCTTGGAAATTGATTCTAGCACCCCATTTACAGATGCTCGTCTCATAAAAAATGGCATAGTATTTGCATATAACCTATACTTACACTCTTGTATACTTTAAATCACCTCTAGATTATTTATAATATCTAATACATATATATGTGACCTAAATAGTTGTTATGCTATATTGTTTAGTGAATAATGACAAGAAAAAAAGTTCTTACATGTTCAGTACAGATGTAACCATTGTAAGCCTAACTACATTTTTAATTTGTGGAATTCGTGAGTGTGAAAGCTGTGCATACAGAGGATCCACTGTGTTTATAATTGTTTTATCTTCTTGAAGAATTGATCCTTTTATATTTATATGACGTTCTTTTTCTCTTATGCCAGTTTTTCACTTCAAGTCTATTTATCAGATATAAATATGGCTAATCTTGCTCTCTTTTGGTTATCACTTATATAAAATATCTTTTTACATGTCTTCACTTTAAGCCTATGTATGTCCTTAAAACTAAAGTATATATCTTATAGGCAACATCTAGATGAATCTTGTTTTCGTTTTGTTTTAAATCCATTCAGCTAGTCTTTGTTTTTTGGTTGGAGAATGTAATCAATTTAAACTGATTTAAAGAAGTCATTGATAGGTAAAAACTTACTATTGTCATTTTGCTAATTGTTTTCTTTCATTTAGAGCCCAATTCTCTGGCAGCTAATAGTTTTCTTAGTGTGTTGTAGATCCTTTGTTCCTTTCTCTCTTGCTGTCTCTCCTTGTTACTTGAATTAGGAAGTTCTAACTGGATGTTTCTGTAGTGGTATGCTTTTATTCCTTTATCTTTTGTGTATCTACTACAGACTTTTTCTTTGTGATGATCATAAGACTTACATAAAACATCTTATAACAGAGTATTTTAAACTTATAACAGCTTAATTTTAATTACATATGAAAACTCTAAGCTTTTATTCACCCCATTTTATGCTATTGATTTCACAACTTACATCTTTTTATAATGTATAATCATTAACAAGTTCTTGAAGCTATGGTTATTTTTACAACTTCTGTCTTTTTAACCTTAATACTAGACTAAAAATGATTTATGCAATATAATTACAGTATTAGAGTATTCTGAATTTACTGTCTATTTACTTTGACCAGTGAATAACAACTTGCTGGATACAATATTCTTGGTTAGCCATTGTTTTCCTTTGACACTTTGAATATATCATTCCATTCTCTCCTGCCTGCAGGGTTTCTCCTGAGAAATTTACTGATAGTGTTATGCAGCTTCCTTTCTCAGTGATAAGCTGCTTTTCTCTTGCTGATTTCAAAAGTCTCTGACTTTGATTTTTGATATTTTGATTAAGATGTGACTCAGTGAAGATCTCCTTATGCTCAACCTATTTGGAGTTCTCTGGGTTTCTTGTATTCATATGTTCATTTCCTGCTCCAGATCTGGGAAGTTTTGTGTCATCATTTCTTTTTTTGTTTTGTTTTGTTTTTTTGAGATGGAGTTTCACACTTGTTGCCCAGGCTGGAGTGCAATGGCACAATCTTGGCTCACTGCAACCTCTGCCTCCCAGGGTTAACCGATTCTCCTGCAACAGCCTCCCAAGTAGCTGGGATTACAGGCATGCACCACCACGCCCAGCTAATTTTTTGTATTTAGTAGGGACAGGATTTCACCATGTTGCTCAGGCTGGTCTAAAACTTTTGAACTCAGGTGATCCACCATCCTCGGCCTCTCAAAATGCTGAGATTACAGGTGTATACTTATTTCTTTTGCTGTGCAGAAGCTCTTAAGTTTAATTAGATCCCATTTGTCTATTTTGGCTTTTGTTGTCATTGCTTTTGGTGTTTTAGTCATGAAGTCCTTGCCTTTGCCTATGTCCTAAATGGTATTGCCTACATTTTCTTCTAGGGTTTTTATGGTGTTGGTTCTTATGTTTAAATCTTTAATCCATCTGGAGTTTATTTTTATGTAAGGTGTAAGGAAGGGGTCCAGTTTCTGCTTTCTGTGCATGGTAGCCAGTTTTCCCAGCATCATTTATTAAACAGGGATTCCTTTCCCCATTGCTTGTTTTTGTCCAGTTTGTCAAAGATCAGATGGTTGTAGGTGTGTGGTATTACTTCTGAGGCCTCTGTTCTGTTTCATTGGTCTATATCTCTGTTTTGGTACCAGTACCATGCTGTTTTGACTACTGTAGCCTTGTAGTATAGTTTGAAGTCAGGTAGCATGATGCCTCCAGCTTTGTTTTTTGCTTAGGATTGTCTTGGCTATACTGGCTCTTTTTTGGTTCCATATGAAGTTTAAAGTGTTTTTTTCCAGTTCTGTGTAGAAGTTCAATGGTAGCTTGATGGGGATAGCATTGAATCTATAAATTACTTTGTGCATTGTGGCCATTTTCATGATACTAATTCTTCCTAACCATGAGCATGGAATGTTTTTCCATCTATTTGTGCACTCTCTTATTTCCTTGAGCAGTGGTTTGTAGTTCTTGAAGAGGTCCTTCATGTCCTTTGTTAGTTATATTCCTAGGTATTTTATTCTGTTTGTAGCAATTATGAATGAGAGTTTGGTCATGATTTGGCTCTCTGTTTGTCTGTTGTTGGTGTACTGACTGATTCTTCTATTGAAGCTCTCTATTCTGTTTTTCACTTTAGATGTTGTATTCTTGGGCTCCAGAATTTCTGTTTGGCTATTTTTTTTGTGGTTTCTACCTCTCTATTGAACTTCTCATTTTGTTCTTGTATTGTTTTCCTGATTTTGTCTAGTTTTCTGTGGTCTCTTGTCATTCACTGAGCTTTAGGATGGCAATTTTACTTATCATTGAATTTGTAGATCTCCATTTCTTTGGGGTTAGTAAACTAGAGCTTTATTTTGTTATGTTAGTGCTGCTATGTTTCCTTGATTCTTTGTGCTCCTTGAAGACTTGTGTTGCTCTATTTCATTTGAAGAAGGAATCATCTTCTCTAGTCTTTACTGACTGGCTTCAAGAGAGAAAAACCTTCACCAGCAAGCACAGCTAGAGATTCTGGGAGTCTTCCAGATTTTTTCTGGATGTATCAATTTTACTCTTCTTGTTCTTTATAATAGGCAAAAAATTTTAAGGGATTGTATGCTTTCTCTGGATTCTGCAAGGCCAGGTCTGGTGCTAAGAGGCTCCCATTTATTTTTCTTAGGGCAGTGTTCAAGGTTATGTGCCTTCTCTCAGATCAGCAGGGTTGAGCTGTCTGCTAAGATACACACCTTCTGTTGAGATATGTGTCCTATATGTGTCCTTACAATGGGATTCTATGTGGGCCATGCACAGAGCACTGTCCATGGGGAGGGAATGTGGGATCCGGGAGGCATTTGTCAGCTGATTGTGATTGTCCTCAGGTGAATCATTCTGTGGGCAAGCTTCTTGGTGGAATCTGAAAACTGATTAGCAGGATTTATGCCTAGTCCTTTCGGTCTGTCCACTCTTGGATTTTTGTACCACTGGAGTACTGAAACATCAGTTAGACTCTGTGATTCCCACGAAGATATACTCATCCATGGGTGGCTACCAGAATTGGTGTTTTGGCAGGGAACAACATCTGGAATCTCCTAATGCATCATCTTGCTGACATCTCTTCCTGTTTTTGTTGTTATTGTTGTTTTAAGATGTCCAGTTACCTTCTTGTAGAGCTGATAATGCTGCAGTTTTTATTCTCATGGTGATTCATATGGGAAAAATTAGTTTGCATGATTATTTAGGAGTCATCATTTCTTCATCTTGGACAGTTTTGCTAACTTAAAAAAAAATGAAATTTGATCTAACCTAAATGTGAATTATGATTCAGAAGAGTGAGAGACATTATCATTTCTGTGGCTTCAAATACCAGTTGTTGCCTGTTTATTTGTGTTGCTAAAGTTGACTTTTGTTGCTCTGCTTCATATATTGGGATTAATCATAGTGACTGAATGGGGATTGTTATGGTTTGAAATCTATCCCCTCTAAAAATATTAAAGTCCTAACTCCTAGTACCTGTAAATTTGACCTTATTTGGAAACAGGGTCTTTGTAGATGATCAAGTTATGGTGAAGATTGCATCTTTATAACAAACAGAAGTTTGGACACAGAGATAAATGCACACAGAAAGAATGTCATGTCTAAATTGGAGTTATGCTGCCAAAATCCAAGGAACTCCCAGAAGCTAGGAGATAGACCTGGAACCATCCTTCTACGGTAGATGCCTTTGGAGTGAACATCATCCTGATGACACCTTAATTTCAGGTTTCTGGCCTCCAGAACTCTGGAACAATAAATTTCTGTTGTTTAAGCCACTCAATTTGTGGTATTTTGTTAAATCTGACCTAGAAAACTAATAAATGGCTATTTTTTAGGAATCCATACTTTTCATGGTTGCCCCATTTTAGCACTCTATGTTGAAAGTTCTATATTAGAAAATTTTGAGGGAATGCAAACTGTCAAAACCACACCTAGGAGGAGTTTATTTCGGAAACAGAAATTAAAGAGGCGCTCAGATTGGTAAATGTTCTGAAGCTTTTGGCCTATTACACAAATCTGTCTTTGATGTGTCTGGCCCATGGGAGTTACTTGTAACTTATGAGATGTAAAACCCTATTGGGCTCATGTATGACTGGGAAATGCCCACCATTAATTCATTTCTATTTTGTTAGATCTTAGGATATTTAATATGCCAATATTCAGAGTAATAAAGATAGAGCTATGAGTAAAAGTCTGCCGGGAAATTGGTAATGAAAATACTTTTGTGGGTGACACAGCAATTTCACCCACTCACATCTTACTGAAAAGTTCTCTCCATAGAGACCAGATAACCCAAGCTGTGCTGTGCTGTTTGACACGTACATATTTCCCCTTTCATCATAATTGCTCTGCTGGCCAGTGCGTGGGTACTGTTTTTTTCCCCCTTTGAGAAGCAAGTTTTTTTTAAGAAAGGAGGAAGAAAGACAGGAAAGTTGTTTGCTTGAGTATAGAAATGCCATCATGACGTAAGAAAATGTTTAAAATTCTCTTATTTCTTATTTCTGGTGTAGTTGCAATTCCACAGTATAGACTACTTTAACATAACTAGAAGAAGCTTGATTACATTTTATATCAGGGTGAAAATGCCCCTGGCTATTGATATACAGCTGGGAAGGAATTTTATGGCTGAATTGAAGCAAATCTGAAAAGTGAGGAGGTCTGACTAAACCCTCTTTCATCATGCCACTAAAATCATTGTTTGGTGTTAGTTTCTGAACCAAGATATGAGTCACAAATTTAAAAATCTTCAAGAATATGTGCAATATGTGCTTGCAAAATAATGTGTACCAATTTCCTTTAATGGAAAAAATTAGCTGATACACACTTAAGACTTACAAATGAGATACAAAGTTAAATAGTAGTGCATACCTGCTATGTCTAAAAAATTTGCTGGGCCCTGTGAGAAACACAAGGAAGGATAAGTTAGGTGTCTAATTTGAGGAATCTGAATGTCTGTCAAAGAAGTCAGGACATTTATAGTTAAAATGCTAATAAAAGACTGAGTAATATATAATCTGAGCCAAATGGATGATACAGCAAGCAATAAATGTAATAGGAATTCCAAAGAAGGAAAGATCACATTAATTCAATCAAGTTGTTCATTCTTTTGATCAGCAAATATTTATTGAGAATGTATTATATGTCATGTACTGGCCTGATTGAGAAGAACAATATGCACATGGCATCCAGTATGCATGCAGCAGTCTAAGTCATCGATTATAGTCAAATCTGTGATCTCACCTTCTCATCTGAACTCTACTTTAACCCCATTTTACAGGAGAGGAAATCAACACTCAGTACTCAATAAACCAAGTTAACTAATTCAAACGAGTATTTGAGTTAAACCTGATGGTTTGAGTAACCGTTTTCAGAGATGACTCAGAGGTTTGAGGTCTGGGTGCCTGAGAGGCCTATAAACCAAAAAGACAGTGTGTTTAGGGGAAATGAGAAATTTTATTTTAAGTATATTGAGTTAAAAGCAATAGTGAGGTGTCTATGTGAACCATCCACTTCATCTTTGGAAATGTGGGCCTGCATCTTTGATAGCTAAAGATCTCGGTGTCATCCATATGGAAGGGATGATTGAAGTATTAATAGTCAATGAGTTATCAAGAAGAAGTATTATGAATATTTGAGAAAGGGGCAAAGGTTTCAACCTTGTGAAAAGTCTGTGTTTGGGGAGTTGGGGAAGGATTGACAAGAGCAGTCATCAAAGAGACCAACAAGAAGGAAGAGCATCAGGAAATACTGCCACATTCCAGAGGTTGATAGCATTACTTCAAGATGAAACATGTTAAAGACTACAAAGAATGCAAGGAGGAAGAAGGCCAAAACAGAAACTGAAAAAGGGCCTTTGAGGAGAGCAACAAAATGCTGATTTTTGGTTCTTGGGAAGGTTCAGTAAAGGAGGAGGAGCCAAACCAGATTACTTTAAGAGATGGGAGCATAGGGAGGAATGAAAGTAGTGGATATAAACTGTTGTTGAACTGGGGGAGTTTAAAAAGTTTGTGTGAAATCTTTCAACTGAAAAATAATTATCCAATGCTGTTTTTGCACTTTTTCCAAAGATTAGATTAATATTACCCTGGTAATGAAATGAAAGCAGCATTCTACTTTCCTGATTGCTTTAATTGCTCTTACTGCAACATTGGCAGACTGCTTTAGGGAATTATCTGAAATCTGATTCCTATTAGATTTCAGAATTTAGTCATCATCGTGGTGCAGAGAGTAAGGCATGGAAGAACAAAATCAACAAAGATCATGCCCTGATCTTGAGGAGAAGAGAAATACTAGACTGTGCTCTTCCATGGCAGGTCCAGTGCTTTTGGTAGACTCCATTCATTCCCACTGCCCACCGTGGCAAGTGCTTTACAATATTTGTTGGATGGAATGTGGATGTGTTAATTGTGGAGATAATGATTTTACTGTGCATACTTCTTTTTGGACTCCTTAAGTGCGTATTACCTGCTGGCACAGAGCATCAAAGACTTTAAGTTAGTGTTGACACCAAAAGGCCATCACTAATAAGCTCACTACAAAAACAAAGACTACGTGAATTTAGTGGCTTTATGCTAGTCTCCAATTTGCCACTTTTTGAAAGGTTCTTAGAGCTTAGATGTGGAAATGCTTCAGGTGAGTAGAGTTAAGATGATGCCATAATGTATCAACATGACTCAAAGAAGATGGGACATTTTCTGTAACTCCTCTTAGACTAAGTCATGTTTTATTTATTTACAATTTACATTCACCTCTTTCTGAAGGGGTTTGATGTGCCATACAAAACTATAATAATGTAAAAGTTACAATTAGGATTAGAAAGAAGAGTAGAGCAGCAAGCATCTATAAGGGACAGAGAGAGGACTTCTCTGTGTTTCCTAATAGCTCAGGCAAAGCTGAAATTGTTTGGATATAATTTTATTGTTGGTTAAAATAATCACATTTCTCTAGAGTCAAACCTTTCCCAGGAACCAAGCTCTAGGAGGAATCATTCATGCAGTTTCTTATACAGGTGGTTTGGAGGAACACAGCAGACAGTGTTGTAAGAACAAAATCACTCAATACCCAGGTAAAATGTTAAACAAAGTACCCTTTATGTTGCAGTCTATAAAAGTTGAAGACATAACATAACTTAAATTGAACCCCAGGGAAGATACTTCAAATGGAGCGTGGGAGAGGATAGTTGCCAGACAGTGAATTGCTTTTAAAAAAACTGTTTATGGCTTTGGGAGGCCGAGGCAGGCAGATCATTAGGTCAAGAGATTGAGACCATCCTGGCCAACATGGTGAAACCCCATCTCTAGTGAAAAATACAAAAATTAGCTGGATGTGGTGGTGCGTGCCTGTAGTCCCAGCTACTCGGGAGGTTGAGGCAGGAGAATTGCTTGAACCTGGGAGGCGGAGGTTGCAGTGAGCCAAGATCGTGCCACTGCACTCCAGCCTGGTGACAGAATGAGGCTCCGTCTAAAAAAAAAAAAAAAAAAAAAAAAAAAACTATTTATGGGGGGCAGATCCAAGATGGCCAAATAAGAACAGCTGTGGAGTGCAGTTCCCAGCGAGAACAATGCAGAGGGCAAGTGAACACCACATTTCCAAATGAGTTATTACTGTCCACAGACCGGGAGATTCCTGGGCTGAAAAGTGCCACAAGTTTCCAGCACGGCTGTTTCAGCCGGTGCAGCGGGTCTCTGCGCAAAAACTCACAAATCTGGGCAGCCATTTCAGCTGGCACCTGGAATGCCTGAGAGACAGAGCTGCCTATTCAACTGAAAAAAAAGGGGCTGAAACAGGGAGCCAGGTGATCTGGCTCAGCAGGTCCCACCACTATAAAGACCAGCAATCTGAAATGCTCTGGATTGAGAGTTTCACAGCAAGTGCAGCTGGACCCTGGACAGTCCAGCTCTGTTGGAGGAAGGGCATCTGCCATTACTGAGGCAGTCCGCCATTACCAAGGCAGTCTGCCATTACTGAGGCAGTCCACTATTACTGAGACAGACCGCCATCACTGAGGCAGTTCTAACTATACCTCTATAAACACAACCACAAGGAAGCTCACACAGCAGCTGGGCAGAGCCCACGGCAAATCAGCAACACCTCTGCTGGCAGAGTGTTACTAGTCTACCTCCTTGTTGGGCAGGGCAGCTCTGAAAAAAGGCAGCAGCATGTCAGGAACTTACAAATAAAGCCCCATCTTCCCAGGACAGAGCACCTGGGAAAAAAGGTAGTTATGAGTTCCGCTGCAGCAGACTTAAACGTACCTGCTCGGCAGCTCTGAACGGAACAATGGAGCTCACGGCTCAGCACTTGAGCTCCTATAAGGGACAGACTGTCTTTTCAAGCAGCTCCCTGACTCCTGTATCCAAAGAGTCACCTCATAAAGGAGAGCTCAGGCTGACATCTGGTGGGGATCCTTCTGGGACAAAGATAACAGAAGAAGAAACTCGCAGCAGCCCTTACTGTTCTGCATCTGCTGCTGGTGTACCCCAGGCAAGCAGAGTCTGGAGTGGACCTCCAGCAGTCCTACAGCAGAGGGCCCTGACTGTTAGAAGGAAAACTAAAAACCAAAAAGATATAACTTCATCATCAACAAAAAGGATGTCCACTCAGACACCCCATCTGAAAGTCACCAACTACAAAGACCACAGGTAGATAAATCCACAAAGATGGGAAGAAACCAGCACAAAAAGGATGAAAACACCCCAAACCAGAATGCCTGTCCTCCTCCAAGGGATCACAACTCATCATCAGCAAAGGAACAAAGCTGGATGGAGAATGAGTCTGATGAAATGACAGAAATAGGCTTCAGAAGGTGGGTAATAACAAACTTCTCTGAGCTAAAAGAACATGTTCTAACCTGATGCAAAGAAACTAAGAATCTTGAAAAAAGGTTTGATGAAATGCTAATAAGAATAAACAGCTTAGAGATTATAAATGACTTAATGGAACTGAAAAACATAACATGAGAACTTTGTGAAGCATACACAAGTTTCAATAGCAGAATAGAAGAAAGGATATCAGAGATTGAAGATCAACTCAATGAAATAAAATGAGAAGGCAACATTAGAGAAAAAAGAGTGAAAAGAACTGAACAAAGCCTCAAAGAAATATGGGATTATGTGAAAAGACCGAATCTATGTTTGTTAGGTGTACCTGAATGTGACAGAGAGAATGAATCCAAGCTGGAAAACACTCTTCAGGATATTATCCAGGAGAACATCCCCAACCTAGCAAGGCAGGCCACCATTCAAGTCCAGGAAATACAGAAAACACCACAAAGACATTCCTCAAGAAAGCAACCCCAAGGCACTTAATCATCAGATTCACCAGGGTTGAAATGAAGGAAAAAATGCTAAGAGCAGCCAGAGAGAAAGGTCAGGTTACCCACAAAGGGAAGCCCATCAGACTCACAATGGATCTCTTGGCAGAAACCCTACAAGCCAGAATAGAGTGTGGGCCAATGTTCAACATCCTTAAAGAAAAGAACTTTCAAGCTGGAATTTCATATCCAGCCAAATTAAGCTTCATAGCAAAGGAGAAATAAAATCCTTTATGAACAAGCAATTGCTGAGAGATTTCGTCACCACCAGGCCTGCCTTACAAGAGCTCCTGAAAGAAGCATTAAACATAGAAAGGAACAAACAATACCAGCCACTCCAAAAATGTACCAAATGGTAAAAAGCATCAACACAATGAAGAAACTGCATCAACTAATGGGCAAAACAATCAGCTAGCATCAAAACAGTAGGATCAAATTCACACATGACAATATTAGTCTTAAATGTAAATGGGCTAAATGCCCTGGTCAAAAGACACAGACTGGCAAATTGGATAAAAAGTCAAAAACCATCGGTGTACTGTATCCAGGAAATCTATCTCACTTGCAAGACACACATAGGCTCAAAATAAGGGGATGGAGGAAGATGTACCAAGCAAATGGAGAGCAGAAAAAAAAAAAAAAGCAGGAGTTATAATCCTAGTCTCTGATGAAATGTACTTTAAACCAACAAAGATCAAAAGAGACAAAGAAGGGCATTACACAATGGTAAAAGGATCAATGCCACAGGAAGAGCTAATGATCCTAAATATATAGGCACCCAATACAGGAGCACCCAGATATATAAAGCAAGTCCTTAAAGACCTACAAAGAGACTTAGACTCCCACACAATAATAGTGGGATACTTTAACACTCCACTGTCAATATTAGACAGATCAATGAGACAGAAAATTAACAAGGATATCCAGGACTTGAACTCAGATCTGGACAAAGCAAACCTAATAGACATCTACAGAACTCTCCACCCCAAATACACAGAATATACATTCTTTTCAGCAGCACATCATACCTACTCTAAAATTGATCACATAATTGGAAGTAAATCACTCCTCAGCAAATGCAAAAGGATGGAAATCATAACAAACAGTCTCTCAAACAACAGTGCAATCAAATTAGAACTCGGGATTAAGAAACTAACTCAGAACTGCACAACTTCATGGAAAATGAACAACTGGCTCTTGAATGTCGACTGGATAAACAATGAAATGAAGGCAGAAATAAAGATGTTCTTTGAAACCAATAAGAATGAAGACACAATGTGTCAGAATCTCTGGGATACATTTAAAGCAGTGTCTAGAGGAAAATTTATAGTAATAAATGCCCACATGAGAAGTAAGGAAAGATCTAAAATCAACACCCTATTATCAAAATTGAAAGAGCTAGAGGAACAAGATCAAAATAACTCAAAAGCTAGCAGAAGACAAGAAATAACTAAGATCAGAGCAGAACTGAAGGAGATAGAGACACAAAAAACCCTTCAAAAAAAATCAATAAATCCAGGAGCTGGTTTTTTGAAAAGATCAACAATATAGATAGACCACTAGCCAGATTAATAAAGAAGAAAAGAGAGAAGAATCAAATAGATGCAATAAAAAACGATAAAGGGGATATCACCACTGATTCCATAGAAATAAAAACTACCATCAGAGATTACTACAAACAACTCTATGCACATAAACCAGTAAACCTGGAAGAAATGGATAAATTCCTAGACACATGCACCCTCCCAAGCCTAAACCAGGAAGAAGTCGAAACCCTGAATAGACCAATAACAAGGGCTGAAGTTGAGGCAGCAATTAATAGCCTACCAACCAAAGAAAGCCCAGGTCCAGATGGGTTCACAGCTGAATTTTACCAGACATACAAAGAGGAGTTGGTACCACTCCTTCTGAAACTATTCCAAATGATCCAAAAAGAGGGAATCCTTCCAAAATCATTTTATGAGATCAACATTCTGACACCAAAACCCGGCAGAGACTCAACAAAAAAAAGAAAACTTCAGGCCAATATCCACGATGAACATAGATGCAAAAATCTTCAGTAAAATATTGGCAAACTGATTGCAACAGCACATCAAAAAGTTTATCCATCATGATCAAGTAAGCTTCATCCTGGGGATGCAAGGCTGGTTCAACATATGCAAGTCTATAAACGTAATCCACCACATAAACAGAACCAAAGACAAAAACCACATGATTATCTCAATTGATGCAGAGAAGACCTTCAACAAAATTCAACAGCCCTTTATGCTAAAAACTCTCAATAAACTAGGTATCAATGGAATGTATCTCAAAATAATAAAAGCTATTTATGACAAACCCACAGCCAATATCATACTAAATGGGCAAAAACTGGAAGCATTCCCTTTGAAATCTGGCACTAGACAAGGATGCCCTCTCTCACCACTCCTATTCAATATAGTATTGGAAGTTCTAGCCAGAGCAATCGGGCAAGAAAAAGAAATAAAGGGTATTCAATGAGGAAAAGAGGAAGTCAAATTGTCTCTATTTGCAGATGCCATGATTGTATATTCAGAAGACCCCATCATCTCAGCCCAAAATCTCCTGAAACTGATAAGCAACTTCAGCAAAGTCTCAGGATACAAAATCAATGTGCAGAAATCACAAGCATTTCTGTACACCAATAATAGCCTTAAAGAGAGTCAAATCAAGAATGAACTGCCATTCACAATTGCCACAAAGAGAATAAAAGACCTAGGAATACAACTAAGAAAGGATGTAAAGGACCTCTTCAAGGAGAACTACAAACCACTGCTCAAGGAAATAAGAGAGGACACAGACAGATAGAAAAACAATCCATGCTCATGGTTAGGAAGAATCAATATTGTGAAAATGGCCATACTGCCCAAAGTAATTTATAGATTCAATTCCATCCTCATCAAGCTACCTATGACCCTCTTCACAGAACTGGAAAAAATCACCTTAAATTTCATATGGAACCAAAAGAGAGCCTCCATAGCCAAGCCAATTCTAATAAAAAAGAACAAAGCTGGAGGCATCATGCTACCTGACTTCAAACTATACTACAAGGCTACAGTAATCAAAACAGCATAGTACTGGTACCAAAACAGAGATACAGACCAATGGAACAGAACAGAGGTCTCAGAGGCAATGCCACATATCTACAACCATCTGATCTTTGACAAACCTGACAAAAACATGCAATGGGGAAAAGATTCCCTGTTTAATAAATGGTGTTGGGAAAACTGGCTAGCCATGTGCAGAAAACAGAAACTGGACCCCTTTCTGACACCTTACACTAAAATTAACTCCGGATGGATTAAATACTTAAACATAAGGCCTAACACCATAAAAACCTTACAAGAAAACCGAGGCAAAACCCTTCAGGACATAGGCATAGGCAAGGACTTCATGACTAAAACACCAAAAGCATTGGCAACAAAAGCCAAAATAGACAAATGGTATCTAATTAAACTCCAGAGCTACTGTACAGAAAAAGAAACAATCATTAGAGTGAACTGGCAACCAACAGAATGGGAAAAAAGTTGTGCAATCTACCCATCTGACAAAGGGCTCATATCCAGAATCTACAAAGAACTAAAACAGATTTACAAGAAAAAAACAAACAAACCCATTCGAAACTGGGCGAAGGACATGAACAGACACTTTTCAAAGGAAGACCTTTGTGATGCCAACAAACATATGAAAAAAATGCTCATCATCATTGGTCATTAGAGAAATGCAAATCAAAACCACATTGAGATACCATTTCATGCCAGTTAGAATGGTGATTGTTAAAAAATCTGGAAACAACAGATGCTGGAGAGGATGTGGAGAGATAAAACGTTTACACTGTTGGTGGGAGTGTAAATTAGTTCAACCATTGTGGAAGACAGTGTGGCTATTCCTCAAGGACGTAGAAATAGCAATTCCATTTGACCCAGCAATCTTGTTACTGGGTATATATCCAAAAGATTATAAATCATTCTATTATAAAGACACATGAACATGTATGTTCATTGTGGCACTGTTTATAATAGCAAAGTCCTGAAACCAACCCAAATGCCCATCAGTGATAGACTGGACAGGGAAATTGTGGCACATACACACCATAGAATACTATGCAGCCATAAAAATGATGAGTTTATGTCCTTTGTAGGGACATGGATGAATCTGGAAACCATCATTCTAAACAAACTGACTCAAGAACAGAAAAACACTGCATGTTCTCACTCGTAGTCAGGTGTTGAACAGTGATAACTCAGGGTCACAGGGAGGGGAGCATCACACACTGATGTGTGTTGTGGGGGGGAATATGGAAGGGACAGTGGGGGATGGGGAGGTTGGGGAGGGCTAACAAGGGGAGATATGCCAGATATAGGTGATGCGGGGATGGAGGCAGCAAACCACATTGCCATGTATGTACCTATGCAACACTCCTGCGTGGTTTGCACATGTACCCCAGAACCCAAAGTGCACTAAAATATATAAAAAACAAAACAAAACTGTTTATGGACTTTTATATTATGTAAGTAATTCAAGTAGATAAATTTAAAAGCAAAGATAAAATAAAAAGAAATGCATTTATAATTTCAACATCACTGTTAACATTTTGCTCTGTTGCCACAATTAATAAATGAATGTGTCTAAATATATGAATATAAATTTATATATGGTATACAGATGAATATATGAATGAGAACATATAGTGCATATCAACACTTGGAATTGAGACATGTCTATATCTATATGTCTATATGGATGTACAATTTTGTACTAGTATTCCATTTAATAAAAAAATCATGACTGTTTCCTCATGAAAACCATTTTAATGATTAATTCTTTATGCATGTAATTTCTAATTCATTTTACTCTCAGTTGTTGGGAAATATATATTTTATTAAGGATATTATCACTGTGATATTTGTTGCAAATATTTTCCTAGTTTATGATTTGCCTTTTAATTTAACTTTTTGGTATTAGAAACATTCATTTTTATTTAGTCTTTTCCATTGTAATTTTGTTTCTGTTTTTTTTCCCATAAAATCTTCCTCCTCTGGTTCAGTTATTTTTTCAGCTTTGGAAAGCTGAAAATTAGATGATGATTATGTCTACTAAAACCTAGGCTTAGGCATTATGATTTTTAATATGAAAAATATAATGGTCCCAGCCAGGAGAAGATAATTTTAAGTAGTGAAGAGGAAAAAATATGACCGAAAGGATGAAGTACCAAGTCTTACTAGGAAGACTTTTCCCTTTATGTTTTCTTTTTTGCTGTACTCGAAATGTCTTCCCACTCCAAAATGGTATGAATGTGTTTCCAAATTTTCTTCTAGTTCTTTTATACTTTCACCACTTACACTTATATTTTATTCATTTGGATTATTTAACTTGGTATATGTGGATACGTCTAAATTATTTTGTGTGAGAGATTTAGCATGCTTTTAATCATTTTCTCTTTTAATATAATTTTTGTTTTATTTGATTCTTATAATTTTATAATTTTTAATATTATGTACGTTTTATTTTGGGAATTTTTTTCCTTCTTTGTATTTTATCTTATTTTAAATAATTGCTTAAACTCAATTCTATTATTAATTGGTTTCAGTATCAATTATTAGTCTTTTATTTAAATCATGATCTCCTTATTCTTAGTTTTTAAATTTGGATTTATCTCTTGGTAGAACCATGTCAAATAATATTTTTTCAAGACTGTAGATGATGTTTTTCTCAATATGCCTGCACTTCATTATAACTTTCTATTTCATTCATTTCTGAATGACAAGCTGGCTTAGCATCACATTTTAGTTCACCGCCGTTTTTCCTTCAAAATTTTTTCATTACCTCTTGGCATTTCACATTACAAAACAAGAGTCTGAAGCCAGCCTAGTTTTGATTTCTCTGTTAGTAACATGTGTTTTCTGGAGGGTTGCTTGTTAGATGGTTTTTTTATTCTTGTAAGTCCAATATTTTGTCACTCTTGGGTTTCTTTTTAATAATTTACACTAAGCCCCTTTCAATCTAGGAGTCATCTTTGAAAATTGTACCCATATTTATCTTATCAGAATGTCCTGTTGATTCTTTACCTCCATCAATTCTGGAATCTATTCACTTTCTTAATCTCCTGTTACCATCTGAGATAACTGATTCCTCTTACCAGGACTCTCACTAAGAGCCTTAGACTTGCTTCTTTACAGATCTACACATTGTAGTCAGAAAGATCATTTTATCTCCAAATTCAAATCTGTTAACATCACGTAACTGCTAAAATAACTTTGATGGCTTTTAGATAAAGAGTGAAATCTCTAACATAGATTTACCATAGAATTTTTAAAACTGCAGGTGGGGATCTATTGATGTGTCATAAAATCCATTTGTTAATATGACAACATTAAATAAATCATTATGTAGATGAAATATACATATAAAATATAAATAAACCTAAACAAAAGATTTCATGAACGGCTACCTACTTTTATGATAAGGAAAGCACTCTGCTTTGTTCTATTTTATTCTCTTCTTTCATTTTTTAAAATGTTCTCATGGTCTAGCAATTTGATTTCTGTATATGTACACAGAGGTTTGTGTACTAGGCTATGTTATAGAAAGTATTTCTTACTTTAAGTCATAGTATTAAAAAAATGGTTGAAGTCTCTGATCTACAGTCCCCTGGATAACCTAGCCCTTGCCTGTCTCCCCAGTTGTCATCTAATTGACGTTTCTCTTGACTCTAGCCTTCTTGTTTCACCAGTTTCACGGGCCTTCTGTTCCTCAGCCATATTCCTCAAACTACCGTTCCTCAACCATGCTATGTTCACTTTTACTGAAGGTCTTTGCATATGCTATTCTCTCTACTTGGGACTCACCTATTCCCTGGTTAATTTCTACTGTCTATCAAACATCATATGAAACATAATTTCCTCAGGGAAACCTTTTCTGACCTCCTGATTAGCTCACATCCCCATCACATGGTCTCATACTCTCTTGTCTTGGTTGTAATTTTATGTTTAGTCATGTGATTATTTGGCTGTGTTCCCTAATTACTCACAAGATAAAGATATTCCTTTAAAAAAGTTTATCCTCAGTGTATTTTATATAATGGAACCCAAATAATTAGTTGTACATGTATGTAATAAATAAATGCATATTCACACAATGTTTTGTCTTAGTTTGGGAAGACTGTTTCATTGTATTTTTGCTTACTGCTTTGTTTCCAACTTCTTTTTTCTTCCTATTCTTGTATATTTTTGTGAATGTCTAGATTTCTTATGATGGACATATATTTTTCCTTTTATAGACTCAATCTGTTGATATCTACTCATCGTTTGCACTCTAAAATAGCTTCTCAATTCTGTTTTTCTTGTCAATTACTGGATTTAAAATGTAAATACCATTTTTCTCTACCTCTGCTTTTTATTTACTGCATCATAGTTTTCATGCCTAAACCTATTATTTTTTTAATCTCACTCTTATGTTTAAATATCAGTTTGTTCACTCATTATTACTTTGTGTTACTTTTTCGTATAGACCATGTCTTCTGTTATTTTATTGAGGAATCTAATAAATTAAAAAATTTTTTTTTCTGGATTTTTATCATACTAGTTTCCAAAGCTTTCTTTGGAAATTCTTTTAGAAATTGGGAGGATGATATTGCCTCTATTTGAGCTTTAAGATCTCTTTCTCTCTCTCTCTCTTTTTTTTTTTGGACAAAATAGACTGTGTGTGCTACTTACTGTCTACTTGGGATCTGTAGGTTTTCAGATCTCTGGCTATAGGACTACATGACATGAATTCCTAAGCCAAATTCAGTTATCTAATGAGGCTCTGTAGACATGAGATGAAAACTTCTGTTTTGCAGTCTGGTTCTCTGATGCATATCATAATTTCTCAGTAGTTTTGTAGACATTGAATGAGAGTGTGGGGATGGACGGGAATTTTATTTTGGTTGGTTCAGAAATTTGGCAGAATATTGATAAACAAGCCCTCCTCATCGCTAAGGTGATGGAGAATGTGCTGTTCTGAGTTGGGGGTTAGGTAATGGTGTGTTTTGGAGTCCTTGTTTTGGCCTGCTTCCTTGTTGGCAGGTTCATTCTGTTTAATGAAGTAAAACATAGGTAGATGAATGCTTGTTTCTGAAACCAGCTCCATTGTCTTTGTACTTAGTAAAAATTTCTCCTATATGAAAGTAACAGGTTAACTATCAACCTTAGATTTTATCTAGTGTAGGTTTTCTACTTTGTATGTTTTAATGTATATTAGGCGATGAAATTAAAGTTATAGTATTAGATTTCAAAGTAAAGTTCACAGATTTACTATTCTTAAATTTGAGAAGATAAAGGAGTTCTCTTTTTTTGTCAGGCAGGAAGTTATACTTAACAATCTCTTTTAGGATTTGTTGCTTAAACTGGATTTGCAATACTTACACATCTTGGTTGGATGGTAAATAAGTCTATAACAAAAGATCTTTTCTTGAGGACATTAAAAATTGATCACATATTATAGTTGTAGATTTTTCCCTCTCACCTCTGAGGTTTTTCAGAATCTACAAAATATGAAGGACTCATTCTATAATGTGAAGCAGTCAAAATGCTAGCAAGCCCCTTAATACTTTTATTTACTCGAATTACCTAACATTTTTTTTTAGTGCTTAAAATTACCAGCTTGTCATATTTCTCATAGTAGTCTTTAGATACCTGAGATAATGGGAGATTTCTATTGCTATGTATTTATTTATACATAAGTCATATAGGTTTATAACCCAGCAAATAACAACAAAGTATGTGGGAACTTTTTCTGGGGGGGCTTTCTTGGTGCTTGGCATGTTTGTTACACTGAAGCTCAGGTGAAATATCCCAAAAGTTATCTAGTTTTCATTGGATATTTATGTTTTTATCATTTCTTTAAAAAAAACTTACCATGGGCAACAATTTTCCAAAATATTTTTACTTATTGTTGTTACTTGTTTTTGAGCCTTCCTTTCAGACCTATCTTTTTGAAACAGATAAGAACTTTATAAGTCATTGAGTAATTTAAGTTAAAATGAATTTGATAGCTTTGCATGAGTTTGCTCAAGAGGGGAAAGGAGACTGTGTTTTTTCTACAGGTAATTGTCAAATCAAGACATAGGATAGACAACTCTATTCTCTAAGAACAGACACAGTCAAGATTGGTTTCAGCCTATCTTTTATCTTATATATATATTTAAAAGAATTTGTTTTTCCCACTGATGATTTTGAATAAAGAGCTATCAATTCTTTTCATCATTATTAATCTCCAGTCATAGTAGTAGAAATTGTCATTCCACCCTAGTTGAATTAGGCCTATAATATTGCTTGCTTTAATAAGTATGTGGCAACATATTTCCAGCAGTGTCAATGAAGTTCATATTAAGTTTTAGGAAATCATTTCACATTTTAGCATTTCCAGGTGAAGATATTACAATGAACTGAGTTTAAATATTTAATAATACTAACCCCTTAAAAATATATGGGAAATTACATTTCAGTTTATCACAGAGATTACATTTAGTATGGTGAAGTTATGGAGATGAATGTGCTTAAGAAATTATGCTCCATTTTTTATCCACTTTGCAGAAAAGGACCTGGAAAAAATATGTGCAGAATAATCTAATAAATTTAGATTTAAACTTGGATGAACAGTCTAAGACAAAGTATATTACCTACCAGCATTGTGTTATTGCCAAATGAATATTCGGAGGATATAATATTCAGTTATTTATTACATTGATTTCATACACAAAAGTGTATCTTGTCAATCAATAGATAGAAATTAAGACATCATACTACTGTCTTCTGGAAACTGGAAAAGTATTGAAGAAATATGATCTTCTTACATCCATTCAATTGTCTGAAGACTTCCTTTGTGATGTTGGCTGAACTTTGGTGTGAATTATTATTTTTTCTGTTAGCCTGTGTTTTAAAGGGGCCTGAGAGTTCGGACATGGCAAAATGGTTTTCATGAATACTTCAGAGACTTAAGTATTTTCATTTACTTTCTGTATTAGTCCATTTTCGTGCTGCTGATGAAGACATACCTGAGACTGGGCAATTTACAAAAGAAAGACATTTAATGCACTTACAGTTCCATGTGGCCAGGGAGGCTTCACAGTGATGGTGGAGGATGAAGCGCATGTCTTACATGGCAGCAGATAAGATAAGAGAGGTTGCACAGGGAAACTCACCCTTATACAATCATCAGATCCTACGAGACTCATTTACTACTACAAGAACAGCAGAGGAAAGACTTGCCACATGATTCAGCTACCTCCCACCAAGTCCCTCCCACAACATGTGGGAATTCAAGATAAGATTTGGGTGGAGACACAGCCGAATCACACCACTTTCCATATTTCTGTGTTCTGAGAAACAATATTTAGTCACTATGATAAAAAACACAATTTGGGTCAAATAATATCCATTTATTTTTATGGGGGATTTGGATTATAAAGTTCCACAGTTGTTGGGTTATTGATTGTGTCGTTACTATGCTGACACTTGCCAGGCCCAGTTGGGATGAGTTGAGATGAAATATAATAGTAAAGTTACTTTATTAAGGGAGTTAAGGGGCTTTAGATTTCAAGTTTATTAAGGGAACTAAGTGGAATCTAAGGTATAGGAGGATTTAGAAAGAAGTTAGCTGAGGCATTCATTATGGTCTGTCCTAGGGGAGAGTGGTGTTGGATGAAAGTCTCTTCACTGGGTATATCCCCAAAGGAATATAAATCATTCTATTATAAAGATATATGCATGTGTATGTTCATTGCAGCATTATTCACAATAGCAAATATATGGAATCAACAATGATTCCAAACAATGATAGACTGGGTAAAGAAATGTGGTACATATATACCATGGAATATTATGCAGCCACAAAAAGGAACAAGATCATGCCCTTTACAGGGACATGGATGGACTTAGAAGCCATTATCCTCAGCAAACTAACACAGGAATAGAAAACCAAATACTGCATGTTCTTACTTACAAGTGGGAGCTGAATGATGAGAATACATGAACATATAGAGGTGGAGACAACACACACTGGGGCCTGTCAGAGACAGGGCTGCGGGAGGGAGGGCATCAGAAAGAATAGCTGATGGATGCTGGGCTTAATAACCAGATGATAGGATGATCTGTGCAGCAAACCACTGCAACACACGTTTACCTATGTAACAAACTTGCACATCCTACACATGTACCTCAAACTTAAAAGTTGAAGGAGAAAAAAAGTCTCTGTGAAGTATTACCTACCAGAAATGTAAAGGCCAGCCGGAAGGAATCTTGACTGAAAAAACATATGGAGGAACATATTGTCCTTGAAGTGCTGTCACATTCAAGTTCACAAGTGGAGACAAATTTCCTCTCTATCATGTGAGTAAAGTAAATATAGACAGGATATTATAGTGATCAGAAACTTCAGGGAGCAATAATAATATAATTCATATCAGCTCTTTGAGTTAGATCCTGCATGCTGGTCAGTTTTGTAAGGTTTTAAAAAATTTTATTTAAGGATTTAAAAAAATGTATTATTAGTCTTAGAAGGATGTAAAAGAGATTCAGAATATTCCTCTCTGTAATAGTCTATATAGAAAGATAGGACGTAGAAGAATAAGGATTTGCATTTTTAGGAAACCTCATAAAGTCTTAGAATTATCACTAAGTGTTGGTTGTCACAGTTGATGCTGGACTCTTTCAGATGGAGATTGGAGTAAGCTCACAGATTTCTAGCAGTCTTCATTTTAAGGACCATGCTGAGCTTCTAGCCCATTCGAGGCAAGATCTTTTCATTCACAAAGGAATAAAGAGGAGAAAAGTGAGGAGTTCAGACAGTAAGAGATTTCTTCAGAAGTGCTATCAAGTTGAAAGCTAGAGAATTTTTTCTTCAAATTTTGGAAAGCTTGGTAAATTTTTTCAGGTTTATTCAGAAAATTGAGTATTGTGAGAAGGACTGTAGTAATAAACTTACAGATGCTATATTGTGCCTCATCCCAGATCTCATAGATTCAGAACCACTGTTTGTTTTCCTCTTCTATGATCAGCTCCGAGGGTCATTCTGAGCCATGGCTTCCCACCCATTTCCTTCGGGTGAAATAAGAAATCTTAGTGATGTAAAAAAGATTGGACTCACTCAGAGACAAATGAAACTTGATACATGGGCCAAAAAGCGTCAAAATGCTGGGGAGATTATGTAGCAGATGTCCTAAGGCAATTTGAGAAATTAATGCTGAATCTCTTGAAAGACACAAAGCATAGCATTTCTCAAAAGGGAGAATATTAGCATCTAGAATGCAAGCTAGGTAACTTATAGGAAGGAGGACATAGATAGAACCTTTGAATTTTTCTTCCCTTTTTACCAAAATGTGTCTGAACTTTGAACCAGAGAGTCAGAGGCTTTCTCATATTATAACTGTAGGAAGCAAGGCTACTTACATAAACAGGTCCTGCTGCTATCACTTGGTCTCTTGCAAATTTCTATTTCCTTGCTCTTCAAATAATTCTGAGAATGAGCTCCTTTAAGTTCAATAATTTTCAACTCAGGGCCCCGAATATTATAGATTTATATGCTGAGATTTTTGATCTACGAAATTTATTTCACCTGAAGATCAAATGCTTTTGACTGGTGTTACAATTGGGCTTTCTTTTTTCCTTCTGGGAATAAAAAGTTAATGTCTCCTCTCAATTCAGCTTCATTCTTCAACTCATCTCTCTTGGCTAATGAGCACAACCCAGGCATTTCAGCCACTGAATTTCACCTTGCTGAGTTTTAGCAGACATCCAATGAAAAATGCAAAATATCAATAGCACAGCTGGTGCTTGGGTTTACGATTGTAGTGAAAAGAGAAGAAATGGGAACCGTACAGCATCTAATGTCAGAAGTGGGGCCCATTAATTTTTTTAGTTTTACTTTTTTGATATAGCATTTACGTACAATGAAATGCACAAATCTTAAGTAGACATTCAGAAGTTTTGATCAACATATATATTTGTGTAACCCAAACTTTTTTTTTTTTAAATCACTATCTCAAAACATTGTGGAATGCCCCTTCCCAATTAAACTCTAAACAACTCCTCAGAGGTAACCACTTTTCTGATTTTTTTCACCATAGAATAGTTCGCCTGTTCTAGAACTTCATATAATTGGAATAATTCAGAATGTACTCTTTTGTGTCAGGGTTCTGTATTAGTTTTCTAGGGCTGCCATAACAAAATAAATAGATTGAGTGATTTAAACAACAGAAATGTATTTTCTGACTGTTCTGGAGGCTGGAAGTTTGAGATCAACGTGGTGTCTTCTGAGGCCTCTCTTCTTGGTTTGCAGATGGCTGCCTTCTCGCTGTGACCTCAGATGGTCACCCCTTAGTTTATATTTTGTCTGTGTCCTCATGTCTTCTTCAAATGACATCAGCATATTGGATTAGGGCCTATCCATTAGATCTTATTTTTCTTAATTACCTCTCTTAAAGGCCCTATCACCAAATATGGACATATTCTGAAGTGCTGGGGGTTAGGACTTCAACATACGAATTTTTGACAACACAATTTAGCACATAACAGCTTATTTCAATCATCGAATTGCTTTTTAGATTTATCTGTATTCATTTTATGAGTAGCTTATTCTTTTTATTGCTGAGTAGTATTTTATTGTATGAATATATCCAAGTTTACTTGTTATTTTAACAGACACCTGGGCTATTTCCAGTTTTTGGTTATTGTGAACAAAGTGACTTAAACACTATGCTACAACTCTTTCTGCTAATGTGTATTTTTATTTATTTTTGCTAAATAACTAGAAGTGGAATGACTGGTTATAGGAGTAGATGTTCATTTAACGTCATTAGAAAGTTCTCCCTAATTTTCCAGTGTGGTAGAAAGTTTCTCACTATCAGTTTATGAGAATTTCAGTTTCTCTAACATTTAGCTCTATAGGTCTTTTAAAATTTTATTCATTTTGGTGGATGTATACTGGTATCTCATTGTGGGTTTAATTTGCATTTTCCCTCAACAACTAATGATGTATTAGGTTGGTGCAAAAGTAATTGAGGTTTTTGTCACTAAAAGTGCTTTTGCATCAAACTAGTAGAAACAAAATTACTTTTTTGTTTCTGTTATTTGTTTCATTACCAACAAAATGACTTTCACCCCAACCTAATAGAACTCTTTTGCGTGTACTATTTAGCCAGACTCTTAATGTCAGACTTTTAATTCACATTAGGTAGAGGGCAGCTGGGGGCACAGGCAACATTCATGTGAAGCAAATGTTCTCAGCATGTTTATCACCTAAATCCTCTAAAGATCCAGTTCTCATATTTCACCTGATGTTTGTGACCTATCTGATTATTTCATGTGTGACTTGAAGAAATTCAGGCATAAATTATCTAAGAGCATGACATTGACCTTAAAAAAAGAAAGAAGAACTGAGTGTGTGTCTGACACGACATTTTCATGTTTATTGATGTTCCTTCAAATTACAAATACGTGAAAAGCAAGAAAGAACGAATTAAAATTGGCCTAGATAACAACTGGACAGGCAGTTGGAAAACCATGATGTTTAGATGTCTGTCTCACCCCACTCACGATATAAATTCCAGATGGGGAAATAATCTGTCTTAATTATATTTAATCAAATACACATTCATTTTTATGAACTCAAATATTTCTTAAAAGTTTGTAGTGGAAATATAGTCTTTTACTCCACCTCTTTTCCAGCCTCCAAGTCCTGTTGTCCACAGGCATTTCAACTGTGTTTAGTGTTTTTTTTCTGTATAATAGAGCTATATAGCTGTTTTGGCTTATTAATTTTAGACATTATCTATTGACTTCCCTCCATAGTAAATGAAGCCTTACCCTTCTGAAACACCTCTCACTCCCCTTAGCCCTGTCTTCCCCCTCAACATAATAATAGAATTTTGGTTAGATCATGTCAGTGTTTAAATATTGTAACATGCAAATATTGTTTATTGCTTTCCCAACAGGTACACTATAATAACATAATATTTCATTTATAATCTCTCATTCAGTGATTTTTTTTCTATTGCTCAATTATCTCCTTAAATTTCAAATAAGCTTTCATCTGAAAGTATGAATTGTTAGAACAGGGAATATCATGGATAAATTCCCAAGAATAAAATAAGACAAGAATGAGTAGAGAATCAGGCCATACTGGTACATGGGCTCAGCAGACAGATTTGAGATGGAGTTTCTGCTTTGCCTCTTGCTAGCCATGTGACCTTGGGAAAATCACTGAACTTTCTAACTTGTCTCACTTTCTTAATTGAAACATGAGAATGATAGTAAATATAATTTACTATCATACCTATCATACACTAGGCATTACATAAACATGCAGAGAGAGAGAAAGATGGAGAGGGAGAGGGAAAGTGAAAGAGAGAAAGAGAGAGAGAGGGAGAGAGGGAGGAAGTGCACCAGGCCAGAGGTGTACTGAGTTAATTTGGAAGCTATATAGCATTGCTATCATGGCAGTTCATTCATTAGAAGTGAGTCACTAAGGCTGGATCATGTTCAAGGGGAAGGAAACGATTTCATCTCTTGAGGGGGAATGGCAAGGTTCTAGAACAGCATATGGAACAAAAAATATTGTGGCAATTTTTTGAGACGACTCTATTTCTGTCTCTGTGTGTTTCATAGTGGAAGGGAAGAGGTGAGGGCAGAGGTTGGCGAAAGAGAAGTCTAAAGAGGTAAGCCGTCATCAGGTCATGTATGGTCACTTAGGTCATTCTCACAGAGTTCGACTATATCTAGAAGGCAGTGTAACATTTGGAAGAGGAATGACGTAATTAAATGAAAGGTTTATCAAAATTATGTGGACTGTGGAATGAAAGAGGCAAAAGTGAAAGCAAGAATTTCAATTAGAAGTCTGTCGTAGTAATCCAGTCAAGAAGTGAGGCTATCATAAACTGTTAATTTGGAGAAGGGTGGAAGACAGTTTTGAGTTATTTTGGAGGTAGAATAATTACTACTTACAGACTGACTGGGGCCAGAGTGATAGAAAGCTTTTTGTCTTAGGTAGCTATGACAAAGCATGTTGGAGAGGGTGAAATGACACAATTTATTAAGATGAGGAACACAGGAGGAGGAGCAGGTATGGGATAGGGTGAAGAGTAAAACCTAATTTAGTTTTGTTTATGTGAGGTGGGGGTAACTGTACTATGTCCTATTGAAATATCTTGTTTGTTATTAGCAAAAACTGTGGAACCCAGAAACAAAATAAAGTTCGTTAGTCATCAGTCTGTAAGCTTTAATTTAAGGAATAGAAGTGGTTGAGGTCACTTAGAGTTAGTGAAAAGTGAAAAGAGAGTTCTAGAAAAGACCCCTGTGAAACATTACAACTTAAGAAAAATGACAGCTACCAAAGTCCAATACTAAACATCTTCCCAAAACTATACAGATGAGAGCGAGTAAAACTCTACAGAACCATGTCCACCAAATAACTAGGAGATAAAAGATACCAAAAATTTCATTTATGTAAAAGTGGGGAAATAAACTAACCAGCAAAACAACTCTGGAGCACACATCAAAATGGAAATCAAATGGAGACTTCATGGTAAAAGGAAGGCAGTGGTGTTTAGTGGTGATAAAATAATGAATTAAAAAAAAAAAACACCTTGTATGTCAGAATGCTGGCTGCAGGAATTCAAAAGGAAGTGGCTCAAAATGCAGGGTATCTGAGATGAAAATCTTGGAAGAGTCCCATTTGTGGGGAATTGAAAGGACTTAGTGGTGAAGAAAATAAGAGAAAAAAAATCAGTGGAAAATAGGATCCAAATAAACAAGATTACTTAATGAAAAGTCAAACCGGCCAGGCGTGGTGGCTCATGCCTGTAATCCCAGCACTTTGGGAGGCCGAGGTGGGCAGATCACCTGAGGTCGGGAATTTGAGACCAGCCTGACCAACATAGAGAAGGAAACCCTGTCTCTACTAAAAATATGAAATTTAGCCAGGCGTGGTGGCGCGTTCCTGTAATCTCAGCTACTCAGGAGGCTGAGGCGGGATAATTGCTTGAACCTGGGAGGCGGAGGTTGTGGTGAGCCAAGATATACCATTGCATGCCACCCTGGGCAAAAAGAGCAAAACTTCATCTAAAAAAAGAAAAGAAAAAAGTCAAACCAGTCAAACCAATTCTTCTCTTAATGAATGGCGCCATTTAATAAAATTATATTTTATTATATTAACAGAAGAGGGTGCTCTTGAACTAAAAAAAAAAAAAACTTGTAAGCCACCAAATGTCTCATATCTGTCAACATAAAATTATTTTTTATTGTTGATCCAGAAAATGCAAGATATTTACTGTAAACAGCAACTATAAAGGTTACTATATAAAGAAGATGGAAAATAAGAATAAATACATTTCTATTGATGAAAATTCTAAGAAAAATCCATGAAGAGTAATAAAACTGACTTAAACAATATTAAATAAACATTTTCCTATGTTAAAAAGCCTACCTCAGTAGATACTCAAGTATTTAGAAGAAGGGGGTGAAAGAATATGAGAATTGAACTAAATCCAGAAAGAAATGGGGAAAAAAATCATTTTAAGAATAAAAACTAAGCTACAGGGTAACCAAGAGAGAAAAGAATCCATGATAAATACAACAAGGGATATTGAAGAAGAGAATTAAAATAGCCAAGAGATGAAAATAACATGAAAGCAAACAATCAGCAAGTGATAGCTATAGAAGATAGGCAAAGATGAACTCACATACATACAACTGGAGTCCTTAAATCAGAAAAACAGCAGTGGAATAACAGAAATGTTATTTAGAATTATTATTATAAATTTAAAAACCTGAATCTACATATGTGGGACTAAAAATGACTTAGAATGCTCAAGTCAGAAATATGTGCTAGTAAAACTTTTAGACTTTAATGAATAAAAAATAATCTCAGGGCTTCCAGACAAAAAGACCATATAATTTACAAGAAAAAGAAATAAAGTTTAAATCAGAGTTCTTGATGGCAAGATGCAAAGCAAAACAACTTTGAAACAAAAATTTTTAAAAGTTAGAACACGAAGTGTGAGTCAAAACTCCTCTATCTAGACAAGTTAGTGTTAAACCACCAAGTCTATATGAAAACAGTTTTGAAGATAAAGTGTGAAGACTAAAGGAGTGGTATATTCACAAATAGAACTAGAAGGTAAGCTTTATCCAACCAAAATAAGATTGGAGAAACTAATGAACTGATAGCATACATTGAATATATTTCAATGTAGACCTCACACTAAAACAAACAGTGGAGAAAGAGTGTATAAGCATTATACAATCTGAAAAAGTAGAAATAAGCTAACCCCACAGAAAAATTGTAGTGAAAGGTGAAGAGAAGGTGGTAAGAATAAATTTATTGCTTTGTAGGTGGTATGTGCAGTCCAAGTATATCAATTAGAGTTGACAAACCAAATAGTAGAAGCCTCAGAAAGGCAAAAGTGGACTGAGGACATTACAAACAACATTAGAAAGAGGAAATCACTGGAAGAAGAGCAAAACCTTCCTAAATACCAAGAGAAAGAAACAGTAAATATTACTGATATACATAGTAAATATAACATAAAATTGACTTGAGCCAAGATACATTGTCAGTCAAAAAAGCAAGATATAAGAAGTGTATATGGTATCGTAGCATCGTGAAGAAATACAGGTGAAAAAGAATACGTAGTTTTTGAAAAAAAGAAATTCAAGAAGAATGTCCCAGAACCCAATACAAATGATTATATATTGGGGTTGGGTGCAAATGGGACAGGATTGATAGG
>CAUYLG010017515.1:0-31314 GCA_963573385.1 Cacajao melanocephalus | reverse complement strand
ATGGTGGGCAGACATGGGGACCCAGGAGGCAACAAGCAGGAGAGGCTGGGAAGCTCATGTGTGGGGAGGACAGGGTCAGCAGAGTGGAGGAAGAGAGGCTGTTTCCTCTAATGATTGTTTCTTTGGCTGTGCAGAAGCTCTTACGTTTAATTAGAGCCCATTTGTCTATTTTGGCTTTTGTTGCCATTGCTTTTGGTGCTTTAGTCATGAACGCCTTGCCTATACCTACGGCCAACAAACATATGAAAAAATGCTCATCATCACTGGTCATTAGAGAAATGCAAATCAAAACCTCATTGAGATACCATCTCACGCCAGTTAGAATGGTGATCATTAAAATATCTGGAGACAACAGATGCTGGAGAAGATGTGGAGAAATAGGAACACTTTTACACTGTTGGTGGGAGTGTAAATTAGTTCAACCATTGTGGAAGACAGTGTGGCGATTCCTCAAGGACCTAGAAATAGAAATACCATTTGATGCAGCAATCCCATGACTGGGTATACACCCAAAGGATTATAAATCATTCTATTATAAAGACACATGCACACATATGTTCACTGCGGCACTATTTACAATAGCAAAGACCTGGAACCAACCCAAATGCCCATCAAGGATAGACTGGATAAAGAACATGTGGCACATATACACCATGCAGCCATAAAAAATGATGAGTTCATGTCCTTTGCAGGGACATGGATGAATCTGGAAACCATCATTCTCAGCAAACTGACTCAAGAACAGAAAATCAAACACTGCATGTTCTCATTCATAGGCGGGTGCTGAATGATGAGAACACATGGACATAGGGAGGGGAACATCACACACTGGGGTCTGTTGAGGGGTGGGGAGATTGGGGAGGGATAACATTGGGAGAAATACCTAATGTAGGTGACAGGGGGATGGATGCAGCAAACCACCATGGCATGTGTATACCTATGAACAATCCTGCAAGGTCTGCACATGTACCCCAGAACTTAAATTTTATATATATATATATATATATATATTTAAAAAAATCTGTTTCCAGGATGTTGAGGTTACCAGTCTGGGGGCAGAACAGAGCATGGGCACCCCCTACTGGACACCAGGGCCAGTCAGTACTCCTTGAGATGCCCAGTCCAGAGAGCAGCCCTTCCTGAAATTCATTGAGATGCTTCAGGGAGAGTCTATGGATAGGGTGAAGCACGCAGAGCTAAGGCAGACGTTTTTTGTAATCAGACCTTGTTCCCCCACCACACACACACACACACACACACACACACACGGAAAGGGATCTGCAGGTGGTAACCATAATCAGTTGAGAGAGAAGAGAGCAGCGGTGACTTCATTTCTGAGGTCTGGCCATCTCTCCTGCCCTGGTGATGGGTGAATCCTTATCTTCATCACAACTTTCTTTCATCCTGCTGCAGATTGTCTTTGGAGCATGCAGCACAAATAAGGGGTTCAGTCCAAGACATGCATTGTGTGTCTTAGGTCAGTGGAACAAATGTGAGCAGTTGCCCTTTGGAGATTTGGAACTGGAGTAGCTTAGCCACCAGAAAGGCTTAATCTCAATTTTCTGCTCCCAGGAGCCTAAGCTCTCCCTAAGAATTAGTCAGTAGATACTCAGGAAAGAGACTCCCTTTGATATCAAGCTAAGCTGAGTAAGATGTATTTGGGATAGCAAAATCTGCTGGGGAAAGCTGCCCTTCTATAGCTCTGCTCTATAACAACTGTTCTGTATAGCAATGGCTGCTGTCCTTGTGTAGACCAGATATAGGTCTCTTTCCTCTAAGAGCTAGATAGGAAAAGCATGCCTGAAGTTGTGTATTATAGAATCAGATCATTGTGTGTGACTGTGGGTGGAGAAAAGAAGATTGTGCAAAGATGGGATTCCTATTCTTCCTTCCAGCTCTCCCAGGAAGTATTCCTGGAAGAGCTAAGATTTAGCCTATCCCAGCGAGGTGATGAGCTGTTGACACCTGCCCTCCCACCCCCAGCAGGGGCTCTGAGTCCATTTGCCAAAAGCCAGTTCACGAAATTTGACAAATTTACCAGTTCCTCTATGAATATATTCATGAACTTATTATTCTTGAATATATTCTTATGAATATATTTATTGCTGAATATACCACATTTACCCATTCTTATTATAAATACGTTCACCGAATATAGTCAAGATGAATATGGCTGCAAATGTAATGTTCTTATGAATATATTCATGAATATATTATTCTTGCAAATATATCTAAAATGTCAGAACTGCATTTGGGAGTTTGCCCATTTACACCGATTTCCTTTGAACTCTTGTCATTTTCTGTTTTGCCAACATTTTAGCATTTTTAGGAGGATTCCTTTGCAGATTTTCCAAATAGCATATAAACCTTAGAAAAAAACATCCCAACTAATCCAAGTATTTTTTTTTAACTTTTGAAATATAACATGCATATAGAAAAGTACGCAAATCATGAGAGTCCTACTTGAGGAATTAAAAAAGTGAACCACACGTGTAATCAACACCCAGGTCAAGATAAACAGTTTCCAACCCCCCAGAGCTGCTTCATGTCCTTCTCCCAACCTTTACCCCCTCCCTCTTGTCTCTAAAGTTCAAATCTATCTTAACTTCTAGATTAGTTTCATCAGTTTTGAACTTTATTTTTTTGAGACAGGGTCCTGCCTTGTCACCCAGGCTGGAGTGCAGTGGTGTGATCTTGGCTCACTGTAAACTCTGCCTGAGCTGCAAGGTACCCTCCCACCTCAGCCTCCCAAGTAGCTGGCACTACTGGCACATGCCACCAGCCTGGCTAAGTTTTGTACTTTTGTAGAGATGGAGCTTCACCATGTTGCCCAGGGCTGGTCTTGAACTCCTGGGCTCAAATGATCTGCTCACCTCAGCCTCCTAAAGTGCTGGGATTGCAGGCATGAGTCACTGTGCCTGGACTGTTTTTAACTTTATAGGAATGGAATAATAGAGTATGAATAATTTAATTTTATGCTGCTGACTTTTGCTTAACATTATGGTTGTGACTTGTCCCTAACGTTACATGTAGCAGTGGGTTATTCATTTTCAGTTCTGCATTTTCTTCCATTATATGAATATACTGTAACTTACCCATTCTATTTCAAATTAAAAAAAAAACACAAAACTAGAAACAACCGAAATACCCATCAAAAATAATGTGGCTTTTAGGTTATAGAGTATGTACATGTTCAACTTAAAAGCTACTGACAAACCTTACTATTCATTTTTACAACTTTTTTTGAGATGGAGTCTCACTCTTGCCCAGGTTGCAGTGCAGTGGCATGATCTTGGCTCACTGCAACCTCCACCTCCCGGGTTCAAGCAATTCTCCTATCTCAGCCTCCCAAGTAGCTGGGATTACAGGCAAGTGCCACCACACCCAGCTAAGTTTTGTATTTTTAGTAGAGACAGGGTTTTGCCATGTTGGCCAGGCTTGTCTCAAACTCCTGACCTCAGATGATCCGCCAGCCTTGGCCTCCCAAAGTGCTCGTAGAGCTGCTTTTCAACAGTTACTCATTTCTAACTTTGTTAGAAGCTGTCTACAAACTTCTAGCCAAGTGGTTTTCATTTTATCTTCCTAGCAGCATCTTAAAGAATGTTCAGTTTGGCATAAGCCAAAGATCACAGGGTAATCTGGTCTTTCTGTTGCCACATTGAATATTCAAAAAGCATATTCTATAACTAGTAGACAAAATCTTAGTATAGGATTTGTTTCTTCCTTCTGTGCACCCACCACAAAGGCATCACAGCTGAGGAAGGGCCAGAGCATACACAGCAGGATGAATTATTGAAGTTTTGGTTACTGTTAGCTTAGTTTGTGTGTCTAGCAAAGATGTGACTTAAAGCATTGGGGGAAAATGGTTAAGATGGCCAAAGGTTGGAAAAATCTTAAAAATGATATTCTATTCAATAGGATGTCAAGTAGCTTATTTCATCAAATCTTAGATACTATCAACTGAAAAGCATGCCATTATTTTATAGAATAAAAATAATAGATTATAATTGAGGACATTTAATTGATGGATTTTCTTTCCAAAAGACCAATAGAATATAGCATTTCAAGATAGGTAGAAGCAATCCCATAATAGGTAAAATGTTGAAGTGCTAGGTATCGAGAAGTAACAGTATCATATTCATGAGTATATTCAAAGAAAGAATACTTTTTTTTTTTTTTTTTTTTTTTTGAGACAGAGTCTCATACTGTTGCCCAGACTGGAGTGCAGTGATGCAGTCTCGGCTCACTGCAACCTTAACCTCCTGGGTTCAAGCGATTCTTCTGCTTGCGCTTCCCAAGCAGCTGGGATTACAGGCATGTGCCACCACGCCCAGCTAACTTTTGTATTTTTAGTAGAGATGGGGTTTCACCATGTTGGCCAGGGTGATCTTGAACTCCTGACCTCAAGTTATCTGCCTGCCTTAGCCTCCCAAAGTGCTGGGATTACAGGTGGGAGCCATCGCACCTGACCTTTTTAATCTTTAAATACATGTGAGAAAACCTCTTCTGAAATTATATTCTTGGGAAGAGCTGGCATGTCCTACAAATGGGGTCTCGGCTTCCCCTGGAGGTGGGTGAATGTGGGGATGTGAAATAGATAGGTCTGCTGAGGAGTGAGTATAATTTCTGCCTCACTTAGAGTTGAAGACTTTTGACAGCCTATTTTCTGAACTTTGTGGTGGCATCTTCCTGGGGTGCAAGGGGACCCACTGCCCTGCGTGGCATATGCATGGCTCTGACCAGTGCCTCCTCTCCCAGCCATCCTGTTGGCCTCCCGGGAGCTGGTCCGCAGCAAGCGTCTAAGGCAGATGCTAGAGGTCATCCTAGCCATAGGCAACTTTATGAACAAAGGGCAGCGTGGGGGCGCCTACGGGTTCCGGGTGGCCAGCCTCAACAAGATCGCCGACACCAAGTCCAGCATTGACAGGTGAGGACCTCCCCTCCCGGTCACTTCCTTGGCCTCTATCTCACCCTACCCTGACCTCTCCCATTAGGACAGGAACATCCTAAGACTCATCACCTTTTTCTCCTAACTCCCCAGCCTAGTTTCACCCTGACCCTCATGCCCAGTTTCCTGTCACCCTTAAACCGACTTTTGTCCACAGAAATATCTCTCTGCTCCATTACCTGATCATGATCCTGGAGAAGCATTTTCCTGATATCCTGAACATGCCTTCAGAGCTGCAGCATCTACCAGAAGCCGCCAAAGTCAAGTGAGACTTCCTTCTCCCTGTGATGACCCTCACTCTTGTCTTACTTTCCTCTTTTGGGGCCTACTCTGGGCTTGTTGATGCGAGACCTCAGTTCTTGTCTTCTCAGTTTAAAAGAATTTAGACAGACACACAGCAAAGAGGGTATAGCATAGAACAATGTATTGCAAAAGAAAAAGAATGTCTTGTAAGTTAGGTGCAGATACACCCTGAGAAAGAGAGTGGATTCAGGGAGGGCTGCTTATAAGGATGAGAGCTGCAATAGGGAGACTCCCATTATGGGAGACTTATATGATCATTCATAAGGAGGTGGGAAGAGATATTATTAGGAAGCAGGTTCTGGGTGGTCCTCTGGGTGCACATGCGCAGTAGCTGTACCTGCTTTTTCATATGTCGCATGTCCCATTAGCATCTTAAATCTCCACCCAGGGGTGTGTTTTTTGCTATCATATTTACTATTATATAATGGGCAAAGGATCAGTTTGAAGACAGGCAAAATCAAAACACACATGCTTTCTGGAGGGGAAGTCCCAATTGAAGATGGCTTTGCTTGAATGAGTGCAATTACAACGCAAATGCTGAGGTTTATTGTGTTGACTGTGTGGTCACCACCAGAGTTACTGTGTCCCGAGAACATGGTCACTTCCTTGACTACCCATCTTGCCTCAGGCTGACTAGGAATGGGCCATGTCTCAGGGTCTGCTTCTGGGAGAACCAAAGACAATTTGCTCTGAAATCCTTTTTTCAGAGATAATTCCAGAAAATACCAGTGGAAGAATGGGGAAATGAGCCAGAGATAGAAAGAATGCCAGTAACAAACATTATTCAGCCAGTTACCACTTGCAGGCAATTGGTGCTTAACCCCATGAGGAATTCAGGGAGACAGTGTGGATACTTACATCAGTTTTACCACTCAAAGGGCAAGGTTTCTGGGGCAATCAGACAGCACCTCCTGTCAGTAATCAGCTGAAGGGCTCTACAGGGGCAGGGAATAACTCTCTGGCCATAGGTACAGGTGAAAGGAGCTTGGCCTCAAAAAGACTGTGCCCGCAGTTGGAAGAGTCGGGATCATGCCCTACAATGGATGGTCCAAGGAAATGTAGGTGGAGCATCAACACCATGTGCTAGGCAAGAAATTAGACCTCAACATCTAGGCTGATAGATGCCATCTCCAGAACCAGAAACATAATGGTAAATGGCTCACTGGTATAGAATACTGTTACTTGCAGGATCACGTAAAGAGTTTATAAGCATTACCTGGTAGTAATCAAGATAAATAGATCTAAGCCAGAGGCCACAGGTTGTAAACCTTCTGATATTGCAGCATGACATTTCTGATCTAGAAAGATCTATAGAACGCAGGTTTCACCATGTTATTTTATGGATGCACAGAGGGAGGCATGAAGGGGAGGGGCTTTGTCAGGGCCAACATCAGTGGTCACAGCAAGGCTGGAACCCAGGCGCACTGACTCCCAGGCCACTGTGCTTGGCTCTGCCCTCTCCCTGAACTAGCCTCAGCACCTCAAGGCTGGAGCAGATAGTCCTCATTCCCTTCTCTGTCTCCTCACAGCCTAGCAGAGCTGGAGAAGGAGGTGGGCAACCTCAGGAAGGGCCTGAGAGCGGTAGAGGTGGTGAGTACCTTGTCAACCTACCTGGGTGAGGGCTGCTGTCAGAAAACCACTGTTCACGCTGCCTGTTACTGTACCCCAAGCTCCTAGACAGGGGCATAGAACAACAGGTACAGTGGGAACAGCCTCTAGGACAGGGTCAGCCCTCCAGAAGGAGGACTGGATGACTGGGGCTTACATTTGAGCCTTTTAAAAGGGGTCACTTGAGATTATACCCATGTTACTGTCTAGCTTGTGTCTATTCGGCAGTGGAGTAGAATGAACCATACATCTGACCCATGCCTACGCTGGATTCAAGTGCATGGGAAAGAAAATCCTCATCCCTTGACTGCCGGCTAGGGGCAGGAAGCATACAATGTATCAGTGAGATGACCCATGTCCCCAGAAGGTTCCTCCTTATGTCTCTCTGCCTCTTTCTTGGGCCAGTGGAGGACCCAGGTCTCTTGTTCCCACCATTCCTGTTCTGACAGCTTCTTAGCTAATACTATCTCTGGCTCTAGGCTTCCAGAAAACACCAGTAGAGCAGTGGGGAAGTGAGCCAGACTGGCCCGGTATGGGGCTGTCTCTAAGCGTTAGCTTATCTTTCACACCTAGGAACAAGAGATCCTTCCCATCTTCTCTGTGGAGAGAGGCAGTGGGTAAGGGGAGAATGGACTTTAGAGACTGAGAAAGAATGTTTTATCGCCACGATGGTGGGGGAAGATGATTTCCAAATTTACAATTGTAGAGTCCTGTTAAGTGCTCCTCAAAGTGTGGTCCATGGACCAGCAGCCTCTGAATCAGCTGGGAGCTTTAGAAAAATGTCTGTTTAATTTGTGCATGAGTCACCTGGAGTCTTGTAAAAATGAGCCTTGTGAAAATGCAGCTTCTGATCCTGTGGGTCTGACAGTCTGTATTTCTCAGTTTCTCAGGTGATGCTGCTGGCCCCAGGTCACATGTTGGGTCTCAGTGCTCTAGAGAAAGAAAGATGGCAGGGTGGGCTGGCTGCTGATGCTTATAGTCTTTGCCGTTCGCAGAACTCTGAGATGCAGGGTGTTCCCTCTTCCAAAGGGCTTGATGTGAGTGACAAGAAGGATGGAGATGTGGTGACCCCTGTACCCCAGACTCTCATCTTGACACCAGTCTAAGCAGCACTTTACTCTCCCTCCTCAGGAGCTGGAGTATCAGAGGCGCCAGGTGCGGGAGCCCACTGACAAGTTTGTCCCCGTGATGAGCGACTTCATCACGGTGTCCAGCTTCAGCTTCTCAGAGCTGGAGGACCAGTTAAATGAGGCCAGGGACAAGGTAAGGGTGCCCCAACCCCCACTGCTTGCCAACCCAGCCTTATCTAAACAAGCTTCTTCACCCATTCCTACCGCAGACAGCCCAGGAGGAACAAAAGCAGAGTTACAGAGCTTTGAGGGAAACTATCTCCTCACTCTTAATAAGACCAACAATGGTAACCACATACCGCAAATATCATGGTGCGTTTATCAGCTATCAGGCACCATGTTAGGTGTTTTAAAGATGTGTCACCACCTACTTTATGGGTTTTGTTGGAAGGTTCTTTCTCACTTGACACATATGAACAGTGAAATCAGAGAGGTTAAGTACCTTGCCCCAGATTGCCCAGCTCTAAATGATAGAACTGAATAAGAATCCTGACACCGCAGCCTAGCAGTGGACATGATTGCTATGGCTCTACTGCTTCTCACACTAACATGCCCATAGATCTCATGCATGTGGATCTTATTAAAACATGGACTCTCATTTAAGAAGCCTGAGATTCTGCATTTCTATCAGGCTTCCAGGAGGTGAACCTGCTGCTGGTCCATGAAGCACACTTTGAGTAGCAAGATCTTTCTTAGCGGATACAGAGTGGGTTGAATTAGCAATGGTAGCTCTAAGTGCCTGGTATATAGAAGGATAGCCACTAACTCATCTAACCCCCCAATACCACTATGATGTAGATTCGGTTACTCCCATTTTATAGAGGAAGAAGCTGAGGCACAGGTTATCCCTTAAGTTATTAACCTGATAACTAGAGGACCCTGAAGTTCTGAGTTCTGCCAGGCACTTCCTGACCTCACGAAGGGCTTCCCAAGGTCTATACCCCTGATCTCATGCCTACCCCTTATAGGCCCAGGGCTGGCTCTGAGGTGGATTGTGAGTGATCCCAACTGTTTACCTGCCCAGGGTGTTAGCCTCAAGCCTCTCCTTAGCCTTGTCTCCTCGCCCCTTCCAGTCCTACCCCTGTGCCAGCAGTCCCCAACCTTGTACCGGGCTCTGCGGCTGGAACCCAGCTAACCTCAGGGGCCGTGCCCAGCATGCTCCAGGCACTTTCCAGCAACCCTGTTCTCTCTCCCTTGACAGTTCACCAAGGCCTTGATGCACTTCGGGGAGCATGACAGCAAGATGCAGCCGGACGAATTCTTTGGCATCTTTGACACCTTCTTGCAGGCCTTCTCGGAGGCCCGGCAGGACCTAGAGGCCATGAGGCGGAGGAAGGAGGAGGAGGAGCGGCGGGCGCGCATGGAAGCCATGGTGAGGGGCCGTGCTGGGCCTTGGACTGAGGGGAGACAGGGGTGCGTGGGAGGAGGGCAGGGACTGGGCCATGCCATAGGGGTGGGTATCAGCCCCAAGAGAGAGAAACTTCTTCCTAGCCTGAGGGAAGAGAGCAGTGTGAGGTAGGGAAGGTGGGGAAGCCTGTATGTCCTAGGCAGGAGGAGAGTGGGGCTAACAGATACAGGTCGGCAGCACGGCGACAGCCTGGGAGTTAGCTCAGGGCTGAGGGGCTGCCCTGACCTCAGACCCTCGCTCTAAGAGGGTTCTCGCCTCCGGCACCCCACCCGCAGCTGAAGGAGCAGAGGGACCGTGAGCGATGGCAGCGGCAGCGGAAGGTCCTGGCTGCAGGCAGCTCGCTGGAGGAGGGAGGCGAGTTCGATGACCTGGTGTCGGCCCTGCGCTCCGGGGAGGTCTTTGACAAGGACTTATGCAAGCTCAAGCGCAGCCGCAAGCGATCAGGGAGCCAGGCCCTGGAAGTCACCCGGGAGCGGGCAATAAACCGGCTACATTATTGACCTGGGGAACTGGCCACACAGGAGGCTGGTAGACAGGGCCGGGTGAGAACGGGGATGAGTGGACACGGTGGTGATACTTCAACCACTTGGTGCTTGGTTTAGAACCCTAGGCTGGGTCCTGGGATGGGGGGGCCGTGTGTGGCCGGACCAGGCGTCTCCCCACACTTACCTTAAGGGGCTCCTCTCATCTCCCCTTCACACGATTCCTTCTGCGTCCTGACCCCAGGGCTTATTCTGAGGCTGGCTTGGACATCCCTGGAGGGCCTCCAACCAGGTAACCCCAGGCTGAGAGGGCCCTACTCCCCATCCCGTACCATGGGCACCCATGTGCTGGCACAGAACAGTTCCAGATCCACACTGGAGAGGTCCACGGCCTTGTCCAGATTTCCTGTGCAGCAGGGGGAATGATGAGGGGGCCCCTGAGAGGAAATTTAGACTCCTGACTCTCAAGGGGAGGCTCAACGGAACATCGACCTGGGGGCAAACTTTCCTCTTGAAGGCAAACAGAGGCAGCATTATATATTCTAGTTAGATCAGCTCTGGTAAGTTCCAGAGAACAGTCAGTGTTGGAAGGCTGATGCAGGGACCAAAGCCCTCAGGACAGAGTAGCGGTATCTGTTTCCCATGTCACAAGTCCTCTGGCCTCTCTCTGCATGCCTTGTCTCTCTCCCTTCCTTTCCTACCCTCACCTCCATCCGTCTACTAATCCACAGTCCGAGAAGACTCACCTTTGGGCTTCCACAGCTATGGCTCACTACCAGGTACTTGATGAATCTGGTAAGGGAGGGGCTCAGGAAAGACCTCATTCATCACCACACCTCATGCCTTGGGCATATCCCACGTCCCCACCTCCCGGACAGACACCTGGCCATTGTTGTGAAGCCAGACAGTGACCTCAAATGTTAACCTGGAGTTCCCTAAGGCCCCTCGGCAGAGGGCAGCACTTGAATGCTTAGCTCCATCCCACAGCTCTCTGTCTACTTCGTATAAATAGTTTAGGCCCTCCCATCCCCTTCTCTAACAAACACCAGCCTCAAGGCAGAAGCCACAGTGGCCTCTGTCCAGCCTGCAGGCAGCCACTTAGAACCATGTGTCCACTGGCACTGGAGAGTTGGCTCCTGAGGTCTCTGAGGGCCAGAGCTGCACTTTGGGTTAAGATGCTGTCTCTAAGGGTATCCCCTCCTCTGAGGCATTCGGATGAGGGAAACTAAGGAAATGGTGATGGAGGAGGAAGGCTGACATCCTCTGGGGAGCACATGCCTGAAGGGGCCAAGGAGGAAACCTGGGCGGGGGCACATCCCCACCTCTTGTGCCCAGTTTGGTTCTTCAGCCTTACAAGGGGCTCCTTCTGGTCTTCCCATCCACTCCTACCTTCCATTTTGTCCATGTTGTGCTGGCCTTGGTAAATGGGATGGCCGTATCTAGACGAAATTCCTTTCTTCTAAAACTCCATGAAGGCTCTTATTTTCAGTCCTGTGCTCCGAGTTGACCTTTCATCCTCTGTGAGACTGGTCCTGCCTTGACTTCTACCATCAACCAACTCTTGACTCTTCTGCCCTTCCCTGTGTTTCTCACTTTCCAACCTAATCACCGGCTCAGGGTTACTGCCAGTGGAGACTGGTAAGCTGGGCCCATTCTCAGCTGCCTATCATCTTCTGCCTTTCACCTGTATCAGACTCCTGGGGCTGGGACCGTAGTTGCTGTGGGGGAAGAAACCCAGGGTTGATGAGCCCAGCATGTGTGTTGGTTTGAGGGTGCAGGCAGCGCATGTGTTCTGGTGGGAGGGATCTGAGCAAGTGCAAGCCTGGCTGACACAGGTGTGAAGAAGCTATCCTGGAACCCAGGTCAGGGCAAAGATGAAGTCTTCCAGGCAGAGCAGCTGCAGAGAGTTTGGCTATAGCCATCTGCACCCCGCCCCCCCCAGCTCCCACTGCAAGACAGTCATGGGGATGATAGGAGGTGGTGGGTGAGGCCTCTAAAGGTCCTTTCCCAAACTGGCCCAGCTGATGTTAACCTAACCCCCAAAAGGGGCAAGGGGCAGGGAAGAGAGGGGAGGGCTCCACAAGTGCGTCTGGCCTTCCCACCCACCATGGAAGACCGGATACACACCTCCAAAGACAAGGACTACGGAAGCTGTTCAAGACACATTTGATCTTCAGAAAAGCCGAATTTGGTTTAACTGCTGACAGAGGGCACAAATACGTTGTTCCAGAGCCCAGCCTTCTCACTCTAAAAGATGATATTTTTTTATTTATTATTTTCTAGATCTGGCCGGTGGCTCTGGTTCTACATGCCACTGCAGCCAGGTCTCCAACAGTGCCTTGCACCATGGACTCAACTCAGTTAGAAGGGGCTGGTGCCCAATGCGGGTGGCTGAGCTGATCCTTAATATGTTAAATGTTTTCGCCTCTTAATGTTTCTTGGGCTTGCTTTTTTCATGTCCTCCCTATGACTCCTGCCACCTTTAAGTAAGTTTCTCCAGCTGTCTAATTTCCTGGCCAATGTAAAATTCATCACCAACCTAATGCAACCTTCTCAGCAGCAGCATTTCTGCCCTGTGATGGAAATAAAGTGTTTAGGGCAGTGGAAGGAGAAAATTCTCTAGGTGAATGGGGAAGGGTCTGTCCCAGCCTCTCCCCGCTCCCATCCCCATTTCCACCAGCTGGGGGAGCTGTCACCATCTCCCCCGACGTCTACCAGGGATGCCTTCACACCAAGGCTATTCTCACCAGCTGCCTCAGATGACAAATGAGGCTAAATGGACAAAAAGTCTGCAGTGTCCTTTTTCACTTGCACCTTTTTTTATAAGAATATATTGTAATACTAAAAAATATTAAATTCATACCATCCCTACCCATTCTGCCTTTAAACTTGTGTCTCCTTCCTATGAGGGGATTTGGGGTGGGCTGGGAGTGGTGTCGTGGAGCCAGCTTGTACCAGCTCTGTGAGAACCAATTGTTCACATCTTCAGGAATTTTGCAAGCCAGTTGACATTACATTGGTAGCTTGAAGTTATTCCACATGGGAGTATTTATAATCACAGAAATGGTCTTTCTTTTCCAGAGAGCTGATTGTTAAGCATTTGCCAGCACACCTTGGCAGAGGGCAGAGGGGAGGTAGGCAAGAGGCACCACTGAGGACATACAAAAAGACATCTAACCAAGTTAGAGAGCCCAGCAGGCCAGAACAGTGTTTGGGGATGTGAAAACCAGGAGCCTCTAATTATTGTTCTCTCTGATCTACCAATAGGAGGTGATGCAAGCAATGAGCTTTGAACACCCCTGGCCACCACCTAACAAAAAGATTCCCTTAGATGGTACATTTCTATGCCTCCTACTTCACTTTATATTATCCCACAGTGGGGCCATACAGAGAATATGCCCCTTAGGCCTTTCCACGGCCTAAGGAGCATATTTCTTCTCCTCCTTCCCCCAGGGCAGTGTGTCTTAGGATAGGGTTGATAGGTGCAACCTTCCCTGCGAAACGACAGCAGCCCGGTGCCCTACCCACAGAGTCTTCATTCTTGCATCTGCAAAGTTGGCATTGTAGCTTTATTTGTGCGCTGTGAGGGTGAAGGCAATCTATCGTCGTCTTCTTTCCCTGATATGCTCCAGAATCAAGAGGGGTGGGTGAAACAGCCATGAGCAGGGCTAGGTGTAGGCTACGTGGTCCGTCAGGAGTCCTTAGGGCTGTGACCCACGTGTGCATATCCTGTTTGTTTCAGAGGAGGTGTCCTGAGGAAAGGGGGCCAGCAAGACTGGGCAGTGGTTAAGCTGAAAGCCTGCATGTTTGAAGGGCACAGACTTGGGCAGAAGGAGAGATGACGTCAGGTCAGGACAGGACAGGACAGGACTGAGGGAGGCAGAGCTGCTGGGGAGAAGTTGGGATGCATTATTCAGCCAAGCTTGTGCTTTGCTCTCCTCAAAGTGGGCTCCTCTGCTTAATGAGCCCTTAATCTCTCCCCGGGAGGGCAGGAGAAGAGAAAACCCAAAATGAGAAGGAAAAGTTCTGGGCTGTACTGTCTGAAACTGGTGGTCTGAAATAGTCCACAAAGAACACGATTTCTCAGTTATCTAGCATTGCTTGCTGCAGTCCCGCTCCCACGACCTTAGTTTCTATCCTGGAAGGTTTGAGGGCCTGCTGGTATCTTCCCTACAGAAAGGAAGCTCCATCGATCGATCATTAGAGATCATCTAGCAGCAGGCCTAGTAGTAGAGCAGGCTGACTTCGGGTTTACTGCTCAAGGTAAACAGTGACTGTGATTAAAGGAACCTGACATCTTTCCCTCAGCCCAGATTGCATCCCATCCCCAGGCCTGGCTGGGCCATGGGTGAGAACGGCAGGAAGGAGCTAAGCCCGATGGAAGTCCCCCCTCCGGCCACCAGTCTTGCTAATGAGTTTGATCTGCTCCAACACGATGTCCCTGCTGACAGCCTTGCACATGTCGTACAGGGTGAGGGCAGCCACTGCAGCACAGGTCAGGGCCTCCATCTCCACCCCGGTGGGGCCTCGAGCCCGGCAAGATGCCCAGATCTCCACGGCATGGCGTGTGCTGTCCAGCTCCAGCTGCACCTGGACGTGGCTCAGGGCCACGTGGTGGCACAGAGGGATCAGCTGGCTGGTCAGCTTGGCTGCCTGGACTCCAGCCAGCTGGGCCACCACCAGGGCATCTCCTTTCTTGAGCTGGTTCTGCTGGACAAGCTTGAAGGCTACGGGCCCCAGGAGGACGACGGCTGAGGCCACAGCCACCCGTTCTGTGTCTGGCTTCCTGCCCACATCTACCATTGCTGCCCGTCCTTCTGAGTCCACATGAGTTAGTTGTTCTGAGGTTAGCTGGGGTCCTGAGGGGGCAGCAGAAGCCCAGGAACCTGGGCTAAGGCACTTTGAGTTGGCATCTGAGTCTGCATGGGAAGTGTAGTGTCTCAGAAAGGAGCCAGACCCCAGCTGCTGCTGGGCTAGAGGAGGGATCTGGGGGACCCTGTATCCTTTCCATAAAGTGGCCATCTGGCTGGAGAAACTCATTCTGGATCTTAGACCCTGAACATGGAGGGCATCCCAGGAGGAAATGCTTGGATTGGCTGGTGGGGAATCATGGAACATCAAAAATAACTCTGCAAGTCAAGAAGAAAAGAGAAGAAAGACTAAGTCCAAAAGGCAATTATTTTTCCCACGTGTACTCCCCAACCCTCTCCCTATCCCACCTCAAGTTCTCTTTCACAGCGAGGGGAGAGAGAAATGAAGAACAAAAAGCGTAGCGGGAAGAGACAAAACAGAAGATCCACGGATAGATGGCATCCAGAGTCCAAGTTCACAGCCCTTCTCACCCAGTGACGGACAGAGTAACAGCCCTCCCAGAGACTGCTGTGCCAGGGTGGGGCAGGGTGACTCCGGGCCCCCTCCTCATGAAAACCTTCTCATTTCCCAAGTTCTCTCAAGCAGCAGCAAGCTGAGGCCTGGATCACATGACCTCTGAATGTCCCTTCAATTTTCTTAAACCTAGAGCTAGGTCTTACCCTAAATTACCAATTACACTTACTTTCATCTTCACATATGAAGAGTTAATATAACCATTTAGTTTACAGACAAGATAATACTTGATCTACTTAAATGTTTTTCAAGTCCCCTCGAGCACATCAAAAGTTCACACAAACTGATGGGCTGATTCAGATGGCGCAGAGGGGGCCTGGAGAACGGTGCAGGCTCTTGTTACTAAAAGGGTGGTTGGCTCATGGACCAGCAGCACCAGCACCGCCTGAGAACTCACGAGACATGCTGAATCCCACCCCAGACCTCCCAAGTCAGAATCCAAATGACAAAATCCCCAATGATTCACATGCATTCTGAGAGGCCCTGTTCCAGGCAACTCTTGATTGTATAGAAAGCAGACTAGTTACTCAATATCTCTGAAAGTACGAAGCAAATGCTCCCCAGCTTCCCGCTTCCCATCATACTCTAAGCCCATCTGACACTGACATCTTGTCAATGTCAGAGGTGCAGCCTCCCTTCTGGGGAGATGCTGTCAAGGCCGTGAAGGTGCCTCAGCTTGGGTCAGGGTGCAGCGAGAGGACTTTGATGCTGGGGGTGGGAGGAGAAGAGATGAGTCTTCTTCCCAGTGGCAAGCTGCCTTTGCTTTCCTGGGCAGCTGGTGGGCAAAGATGGTCCTTGGGCTGTCTCTAGCCTGTTTTCCTCTGGACCACTGAGCTCACTCTGCTCCAACCTCTAGAAAAAGCATCTTTCCTCTCATTTTTTTCCCCCTGCTTTTTGTTTCCTAGTGGCACAGTTCAGGCGGCCCAGACCTGACCGTGGGCAAAGGGTCAAGGCCTCACCTGCTCTAATCTGGGCACCGTGCCACAGGGGCAACAGCCACCCTACAGCTCCTCAGTGACTAGCCCTGCCCCCAGGGGTAGGAGACCACACAAGGCCTTGAAAAGGGGGACTTTTGTTTGAAGCATCCTACACATACAGTGATACGTCCTATGCAGATGTTCTTGAGAGTTAAGGAATTGAGAAGCTGAAGTCTTGGCCATCTCCTCCGTGGAAAGGTGAGGAACATTATTAACTTGCTGCCTCAAGCTCTGCCCAGCCCAGCACAGATGTGTGGCCACACATCCACCAGTGGCAGCTAATGGCCAGATAACACGGTGCATGCATCAGTCTATACTACAGAGGACACCACTCATGGTATCCAAACTGGGAGATTTCAGAGCCGAGGAAAAGGCCTCTGTTTTAACCAGGATCTCAATTCTCAGGGAGCCACTCACTTAGTGATCATTAAATCTGGTGGACCATCCCCCTGCTCCAATTTCTGGTGAGACAGAAGGATCATTTCTGTGGCAGATATAGTAAGGGGGAAGATGAACAGGGAGGGAAGAAACCATAAAACCTTGAAGGTTAAGAAGAGATGGAGGAGGAATAGAACACACACAAGGATGAGAATATCAGCATGAAATTCAGGAGCTGGGGGTGCCTATGGCACGGCTCCCACCCCACGGGATCCCCAAATGACAAGGGTGAGTGGTTACGTACTGATGGGTCACCCACCGATGAGGATCATGGGCCGGTTCTTCATCTGGGAAATACTGAACATGCCTGGGTTGAGGGAAAGTTGGGGAGGGAGAAGAAAGCAGGGGAAGGGGATAGAGAGGGTGGGGAGAGAAGAGTTCACTGAACGAACGTGCTTGACAGCCCCCAGCATATGCAGTCAGTATATGCGCCCTGACAAAAGGCCCCCACGTGTGCACTGCGAGGTCGCTCAAGGCTGAGCCCAGAGAACCATTCTGTAGACATCAGGACCCTGCTGCCCTCCATAAACAGAAGGCAACATGTGGGATGAGAGAGAAATGTCATCCCCTTCTCCCCACCCAATAAAACAGCCCAAGAGAATCTGGGGTCCCCTCTCCTGTGCAGCCTCTGCTATGACATTTTCCCATAGAAGGAGAGGCATCACTGCACCGAGTCCAGAAGGCCAAGAGTGAGTGGTAGTGGGGATGCTGCTGACTCCCTCCAGCTTCCTCCTAGGTGTTCCTTGGGCGTCTCACCCCACAACTCCAGACCTCCCTCCAGGGGACAAGGCCCACTCACCATCCAGGCCAGCCCTCCCCACCCTGCCCTTACCTGCATGCTGCCGCTTCTTCCTGCGCACAGCAGCCCCAATGATTCTCAGCAGCTCCTGCTCAGAGGCCCCAGCTCGCAGGTGATCCCGCAGAGATACCTCAGAGTTTCCAAAGAGGCAGACCTACATGGGGGCGAGGACAACATGCCTTTATTATCCCTGAGAGCCTTGGCCTCCTGGCCTCTGAGCAGCTAACTCCTTCCCTGAATTCCCCCGGGAAGAGCACCAGGGCCCAGGCCTCCCATGGCAGGGCCCCCAGCAGTGAGGGACAGAGGTGCTGTAGGGAGGTCAGAGAAGCTAGAAGAGCAAGATGCAAAATTGGACTTCCCAATGCCTGTATGTGAGTTAAACATATTTCCCTCAGTGTATCTGAAAAAACTAAGTAGATGCCAACAGAGATAGCATGTAAAACTCCAGATCCAGACCATCTCCTGAGACCCTTGCTGGAATGGCCTCTTTATCACCATGAGAATGGCCCCCAATCAGCTGGAGCTGTGTGTGTCCTGGAAGTCCCCTCCCCCCTGTTGTGCCACACACATCCCAATTCACCTCAGCCCCTCCAAGTCACTTGGGGATGTCACCTGCCTGCCCTGTACTTATCTGAGCCTGCGATCACTGCTTGGAAGCTTCAGCTGAGAGCTGGTGGGGATCACAACTTAAGGTCGTTCAAACTTGCTCAATGCTTCCCAACTTGTGTAAGGCATGAGGCAGCCCCAGAAATCAATGCACCTACCATCCTTCCACCAAAACTTAGAAAGCATCTAGTCAGTGCCAGCTCTGCACAAGGCACTGTGGCCACAGAGAAAGAAGAATGTCTGAGAAGCTTCTGAGGGCAGAGACCACTGGGGAAGATAAGACAGAAGAGAAATCTAGGATTGTTCTAATTGCTTCACCTCATTCCTCAACTCCCCACCAGCCCCTGGGTTCCCTTCTCTGCAAAAAAAAGAGGTTCCTCCTGTGGACTTTACCTGCTGGGCCCCCCTCCAGCTGGCTCCTGCCTGGGAGATTGGGGGTAAAGGGAAAGAAAGACCTTGAGGCACTTCTCCCCTGCTTCCTCCCTGCTTTGATATCTCTGGCAGCAGCTGCTTCTCTGCACAGCTCAAGTGCCAATGAGGTAGCCTCTCTAAGGCTCCAGCCCTTCCTGGGCCCCAGTGACATCAATGCCTCCCCCTTGCCCTGCCTAAGTGGGAACAGCGGTTTGCTGCTGCTGGTCCCAAGTACCTCAGTATCCCTTATTGGTTCCCTTAATCCTATATGCTATAAATAGCTTCTTCACTACATTCTCTTCAGAATCCCATCTTCCATTTCCTGCCAAGACCTCACAGATGACAGACACCACCTACAGTCCAGGTCAATTCCATATCTCCAGCCCAGAAAAAAACCCAAGCTTTTCAGCAACCTGCTGGATGGTTCCTTTTGGATTAAAGTTGGATGCATCTAAATCCAACCCACCATCACCACCCTCCCACAACTGTAAAAGATCCCAAGGCCTTCCAGATACCTTGATCCTTCCGTTAATATTACCAAGCTCTCAGAATCTTCCTTCAACACACACTCTTACATATTTGGAGAACCACTGAACAGTCACCTAATTGTCTTCCTGTCATCACACCCAACCTGTGGCTTACAAAACATGCATGGGGGATGTCCCCCCTGTTCAGGAACCTTACACAGCACCCTACTGTCCACAGAACACATTCTGAATCAAAGCCCTCTACAACGTAGTTTTCCCGTAGCTGACTTTAATTTGCCCCAGCCTTCCCAACCAGTATGAACCCTATGTGTGCGCCCTCCCCTCCTCACTTCTGCCCCACCCATTCTTCAAGGCTCGCCAAGGTCTATGGTGCTCTTGAGGCCAAGCACCCTCACGGCCTATCTAGCCATGCATGCGGCAAGGACTTCCATGCCGCCACACATTGCCTCTGGTTGGTCTTGCCTCTGAGTCTGCATGGCCCCGATGAGAAGGGGTCTCGAGGGTCCCGACATCCCCCACAGGGCCGAATGCACACGACATGCTTGTTACATATGAGTAACATCCATGTCTGGTTTCAGAGCTGAGCCCCTGGCCTGGTGAAGGGGCTAACCATGGTGGGGGCTGGGCAAAATGCACATTGATCCTTCCGCTCTCCATGAGAGCTGGAAAGGAGCTCCCAAAAAACCAGAAGCCACTTCAGGGCCCCACAGAAGGAAGGAAGGAATCAGGGTGACATTTCCAGAGTGGCCATGAGTTCACCACCACCTGCTGCTCCCATCATGCCCCTAAACCTTACATTATTGCACCAACCACCACCCACCCCTGCACTGTGCCCTGCCAGTCTTCTGTCCAATCAGGGAGCACAGGTGAGAGGAGCTATGAGAACACGGAGGTGGCAAGGGGTCTCTGTGGTAGAGGGGATGCTCACCTTGAGGTTCCCGTCAGCTGTGATTCGCAGGCGGTTGCAGGTCCCACAGAAATGCTCAGACATGGATGTGATGAAGCTGATCTGGCCTTGGAAGCCAGGGATTTTAAAGGCCTGGTCAGGGAAGAGTGGGAGGAAAAGGGCAGTGAAGGGGACGAGCTACAGAGCCCAGGCTCTCACTCGGTGACATCAGAACCTCCACTCAACCCTCTCCCAAAGGGGCCCATATGAGGCTCCACCAGAGGCCCTCAGGTGACAGAAGAATCTGGAAGGATGGATGTCCCACGGGTTCCTGACCCATGCCTGGCTTGCTCTAGATAAAAGCTGCGAAGGCAGCATGCTTAGAATAGGCTATGTGGAAGAGGGATGAGCAGCGCCCCCTGCCACCTACTGTGGTGTGTCCTCTGACACGTGACTGAGACCCCCACCCTAGGCGAGCCCACATCTCCATCCATGAAACAGTGAGGTGGTTATGATAGCACTGATGCTTCCTGCTTAAACAGTACCATCCCACATCACTGCATCCCCACCACAATGCAGCCCGCTGCCAGCTCTCCATCCTAGGGTAGAGGCACGACCTTCCTCCAGGCCTGTCCCACACCCTCCTGCTCCCTAACCTTGGCTGTGCTGGACTCCTCCTCTGGCAGCTTCTCCAGCTCTGGCCATTGCTGCCGGACAGTGTCCAGCATCTCCTTATAGCTGACCATCTTCTTGAAGTTCCACTTGTTCCCTGTATTTGGGTTGGGGGAAGGCAAGGGGAGCTTCTGAATCAAAGTTGAAGGGGCCCCAGGGTCTCCGAGTCCATCCCCGCCATAGTACAACAATCAATTCTCCAGCCTCTTGGATGGGAGGGACAGGGGCCCCTGCCTAAAATGGGTGGATGAAATCACACCCACAGTGGACTCCGAGAAGGCACCAACAGCCCATCATAATCCTAGACCCGGTGCCTGCCTGGGCCTCTCCCATCACCCCTAGGGTCACCCCTACCCACCGGGTGAGCCATCCCACTCGACCAGCAGGCCCAGTCCCCTCTTCCCTTCCCCACCCCATCCCTGGTCACTGACCATCAAAGGGCATGTACTCTATGAAGCGCACGTCCAGGGGGAGGCCCTCGGTCAAGGCCGCAAAGTCCAGGAGTTCATCCTCATTAAGGCCTCGCATCACCACACAGTTCACCTGGCCAGGGGGACCGTGGGACCATGAGGGCTGTGCCACCTGCATTCTTTCGTGGCACCCCCACGGGGGCCTGGCACCACTGAGGCCTTCCACTCAGGGACCCATTCCTTGCTTCTCCCACTCAGTTCTCTAAGTTGGGGGGATTCCACGGGGTCACTGATTTTCTCCCTTCTGTCAAGGGTGGGTAGGGCTGGACCGGCTGGGAGAGAAGAGATAGGAGGATGCATGCACTTCAGCCATGCTGGCCGGAGCTGAGGGTTCTCACGTGGGCCGGGCGCCATGAGGGGAAGGCCAGGGTGGTGTGGAGGGACGTCGGGAATTCACAGTGGGGGCAGAGCCTCACCTTCACAGGGTTGTAGCCCAGCTCAATGGCCTTGCGGATGCCCTCCATGACCTTGTGGAAGCCTAGGAGGGAGAAACAAGGATCCATGAATTTCTGCTCTCTCCTCTTCCCCCACACCCCCACAGAAAAGCACCAGAGCTACAAAGGAGCCTCAAAAACCATCTCGTCTGGAGATTGGCAAATGTTTTCCGAAACAGACCAGAGTAATATTGTAGGCTTTGCAAACCTAGAGGAAACACGGAGGATCCACCTAAGTATATGTCACAAAGTACTGACTCAATTCCAAATATAGTAGTAATAACTGAGTACAATGTTTTGTAAAACAGATCTACAAATGGGATACAATAATGCAATTCTTTTTGCAGGGACAATATTTTGCTTAAATGGAGTTCATAGTTAATGTTCCCTATCATTTACTGATTGTGAATGTTATCTGTAAAATGCATTCTTGGCTCAAAGGCTATATGGAAACAGATGTGGCCCTCGGGCCATAGCATGCTGACCCTGGATCTGGTTGAACCCTCTCCTAAGTCTACAGGAGGAAACGGAGACTCAGGCAATGCCTTGCTCAAAGCCTAACGGCTCCATCTTTCGGAACGCAGGTTTTCCACTCCCATTTCAGTGTTTTTTCCTCAACAGTCCATCACTGATTCACGCCAACACATACCCTCCAAGCACCTACTACGCACAGGTGCTGTTCCAGGGCTGGAAAGTGATTGTCTCGACAATCATTCACCACAGTCAATGTGACCCTGGCTGACTTCTCACTGCCCAGTTCGCTCATGCATACAATCACGTGATCACCTCCTGCATCCTGGCCTCCTCCGGCACCCACCAGCCTGCACAGCCTGGGTGGTCACCTGTGAGAGAGGGTGCCTAGCGATGGTCTCCAGGGTTTCCTTGCAGCATTTTCAGACTGCTCAGTGAGAGGGTAAAGGGAAGAATGTGTGACGTTGAAGAAACAATGCTGCTAGGATAACCTAGAACTTTAAGTTTTCTGTGAAACACTCCCCTCCAAAGGCAGGTGGTGGCCCAAACAGTATGATGAAGAGGGAAGATCCGATTTCTGCAATCCATGTGCCAGGAAATAAGAGACAGAGAGAGGGAAGAAGGTATATGTGGGGGTACAGGCCACAGATCCACCTCCTACTTTCCCACCATAGAGCCCTTGCAGATTCTGTACTCCTGCTTCCCCTTGGAGTATGTGCCACTGATTCAAACCCTTCTGTTCCTCAAGGCCAGCATACATGCCTCCTCCTTGAAGCCCTCCTAGTTCTCTCCTGCTAATTCTTTCTTTCTTCCTCCCTGTAACACTTTAATCAATACCACAAGACTAGCAAAGGCTGCCCTGGGGAACTGTGTCTTTCGGCCCTTAGCAGCCTGTAAGGCAATGTCTGTGTGTCTTCTGTCCCCTCCACAGCACCCAGAGTAGCCCTTTATAGAGGAAGGAGATGGGGTAAGTGCTTCCTCAGCACATGGAGGGTATAAGCAAGGGATCACACCCTGTTTATGAAAAGGGAGGAAAGAAGTTGGTGGGGCTGATCTTGAAGTTATTTCCAAGGAAGGAGGAGGAGAGCTGGGTCTCCCTGACATCCCTCTGATTCTCCAGAGTCCTCAATCATGTACCCCCTTCCCCTATATTAAAGCGTACCCAAACCTGAAGAGCCCTTGCCCCAACATGAGATCCATGCCAAGGGGAAGCCAGGCACTGGTCTACTGTGACCCAGAGCTCGAGGCTGGCTCTACCTGTCTACCTTGGGCCTCCTGAGGCAGCTGCACAGAAGGTGTGGGTGTGCCTGCAGCAAGGGGTGCCTAGGAGAGGCTTATATCCAGGCGGGCACAGGGACAACCATGGGGGACTGCTGGGGGACCCCCACCCGATGGCACACATCCACACCCTGGCATCCCAGAGTGGCTACTTCCACCTTGGGCTGTCCATGTTTCTTCAGAGCTCATCGTAGAATGACCAATTCCACCCAGTTTGCCATGAACTATCTTGGTTTTAAAACTTCAGGTCCTTTATTCTAAACCCCCCTCAAGTCCTGGGCAAACTAGAGCTGGGGTGGTGGGGAGGTTGGTCTCCCTAGGTCATTAGCATCTGACCCCCAAAGTCCCTCATGTACATTTGGCAAAGACGAGGGGTGAGAAATAAGTGCTGTGACTTACCGATAGCCCAGGCACCAAGAGGAAGTGACTAGGCCCCTCGCTCAGCACTGGCCACACCCTCCCCAGCTAAGCGGGCTCTGGGAGGGAAAGCCTGCCCCATCCACATCTGCTCACCTTTCCTGCGGGCGATGAACTCAAACTTGGCAGGCACCAGGGTGTCCAGGCTGATGTTGATGGCACTGAGACCAACCTTCTGAAGCTGGGGGAGCAGCCGGGCCAGGTTGATGCCGTTGGTGGTGACACCGATGGTCCTCAGCCCTTCCAGCCGCTGGAGCTGGGCTGTAAGGACAACAGGAAGGGGTCAGACTGCTTGCTTGTTCTGGTGAGGCCAGAAGAAGGGCTGGAACGCAAAACTCTGTCCAGTCAAGACAGATGGAAAAGAGGCTCTTTACAGACCTGTATTAACCAGGCTTAATTTTAAAAGAAATCTGAGAATAAAAATTGACAAAAATAACCAAAAGATTAAACACTGAGTGCTTCTGTGCTAGGTGCTCTGCTGAGAGCTTTGCATACATTAGCTCATTGAAGCCTCACAATAACAATGATCTCATTTAGTAGATAAAAAAAAAAAGGTGCTCTGAAAGATTATGAAAATTGCTTAATGTCACACAGTAAGAAGAGTTGGCATTTAAATCCATGTGTACCTGACTCAGGACTCTGTTCTTAACAATGAACTACTACACAGGTCCTGATATTCTGTACAATGAAAGCATAAAAGTGTTTGAATTAAGTGCTATTTGACACTCCATTCTACCAAATGTCCCTAGAAATAATGGAAGGATTTAAAAAATCCATAATAGCATTGGAAGGTAAGAAAGAATGCCGTAAATAGCCTAGAAAGGCAAAGAAGTACTGAAAGAAAGCAAATGGGATTGATCAGATGGATAGAGACCACAGCTGAAGTGCACCCAGGAGAAGGTTCTGTAAAAAGAGGGAGAGACTAGCATGCACCCAGCTTAGCAGTCACATATACAGGAGCAGAGGGGTCCTACTGCATGTCAAGGAGGTTGTCTCACAGGGGAGTTACATTTGGAGGAGTTGGGCAGGTTCGCCTCATCCTTCCCCGTAGGCAGGGGAAGGCAGCAGAAGCATTTGCCTCAAGGATAGAGCACCAATGCAGACACTTGAGCCAGCCATGGGGCTGTATTAGTTTCTTATGCTGCTAATAAAGGAATACCTGAGATGGGTAATTTATAAAGAAAAGAGGTTTAATTGACTCACAGTTCAGCATGGCTCTGGAGGCCTCAGGAAACTTATAATCATGGCGGAAGAGGAAGTAAACATGTCCTCCTTCACATGGCAGCAGCAAGAAGTGTTGAGCAAAACAAGAAAAGCCCTTCATAAAAACCATCAGATCCCATGAAAACTATCATGAGAACAGCATGAGGGTAACCACCCCTATTATTAAATTATCTCCTACTAGGTCCCTCCCATGACACATGGGGATTATGGGAACTACAATTCAGTATGAGGTCTGGGTGGGGACACAGCCAAACCATACTGGGGGCAAGCCTTGAGTCCCGGTGACACTCAGCAGTACCTCACACTCCTTCTCCACAACCTTGGAGCAGCCCATCCAAACACAACATTGCCAGGCAGGCCAACAGAGACCTCAGGCACTAAGATGAGTACACCACCAAGAATCAATAAACGTTAAAGGAGGATGCCATGAAAGAAAGATCACCAATTCTTCAAATAGAAGAATGAAAAGAGGAGGAGAAGGAACAGCGGTAACAGAAAACAAGTCTTTTAAAAAGTAGAGGGAATATCCTCATTGGGCTAAATACTCAATCCTGAAAATAAACCAACAGAAAACCCTAATTAGGGCTCTTGAAAATTAAATATATAGTTACAAACAAAAAGAAAAATTCTTGGGAAGCAGAATGGACACAAGAACAAATGAGTAGGCTGAAAAATCCGGCAGAGGCATTCTTGAAGAGCTGCATACAAAAGATCAAAGAATGAAAAGAATGAGTCTGAAGAAACACACCTGCTCACATTCAAATCCAATAAAACCTAGAGAAAAGACAAGCCATGAAAATATGCACAGTAGTTATCTTTGATCAGTAGGATCACAGGTGATTTTTTGTGTTTATTTATAGGTAACATTTCTTTCTATAAAGAACGAGTTTTCTTTTAGAACGTGGAAGGCACATATACACCCCTCCCCCTGGATTTTAGCTGACCTTTGCTACATGGACAGTGCCACTGACCACATCCTTCCAGCCACCAGACCAGTTGTTTCCAAGAAGCTATGTAAATGCATGTCTCTACAAAGACTCAACTCAGCGCTGCATGAAAGTGGAAACCAACAGTCAAGTGCTCAAGTGAAGCTGAACTCAGAAAAAGGCAGAATATTACAAAATTCATCATCAGTTTAAGGCAGAGGTGCATGGAAGTGCACACATTCATGGTGTAAGAATAAAATTATATAATCTTTCTGGAGAGTTGTACATGGAACTTTTTAAAGCCTTTGACCTGAAATTCCACTAAGAATTTAATCTAAGGAAATAATCATGGATGTGAATAATATTTATCTACAAGGGTGGTCATTACAGAGCAATACGTAATTAAGGGAAGTGGGAAATAATCTAGAGAGCCACCTATAGCAAACTGGTTGAATTATGTTTTCTCTGGATGATGGAATATTACGCAACTCAAAATGACTCTGTAAAATCATACATTGGGGTACAGGGAAATGCACACACTATATTAGGTAGAGAGAACAGTAACACAAGATGCAGTCAACACAGAGGACAGTAAACACGAGATGCAGAGAAAAATGGCAGGCAGGTCATCAAACCAAAACATCAACAGTAGTTACAAACAGGCAGTAACAACATTCTTTCTGCTTTTCTGAAATAAACATAAGTTACTTTTGTTAAAAATAAAGTTTACAAGAGCTGTTTGAAAAAGGCAAGAGTTTCACTCTGGCTCTGCCAATAAGGAAAATTAGCAGTGGTTGTTCATGCTTGCCAAATCAACCCTGGAGAAACACCGAATCTAGCAATCTACGAACTTAACAATCTAAGTCCTTAAGAAGAATAGTTGTTCTGAATTGGTATGAGTTAGGGAATGAAGATGATGAGCAGAGAATGTGATAAAGGAAAAGGAAGCAGGTTAAGCTCTATTCTTTCCCTTGCCCACTGAGGACTCAGCACAATCACCAATTATCCCCTTAATGAAGAAATTACTGGCAACTGCCCAAAGAACTAGGTTAAAAGTCAACTGGAGGCTGGGTGTGAAGGCTCACCCCTGTAATCCCAGTACTTTGGGAGGCCAAGTCAGGTGGATCACTTGAGGTCAGGAGTTCAAGACCAGCCTGGCCAACATGGTAAAACACTGTTTCTACCAAAAATACAAAAATTAGCCAGTGTGGTGGTGGCACATGCCTGCAATCCTAGCCACTTGGGAAGCCGAAGCAGGAGAATCACTTGAATTCAGGAGGCAGAGGTGGCAGTGAGCTGACATTGCATCACTGCACTCCAGCCTGGACAGCAGAGTGAGACTCTCTCAAAACAGAACAGAACGAAACTTCATAAGCCGATTTTAAAATTTACATAGCCAAGCCTTAGTATATGTAAAACACTGTTGAAAAATAAAAAGAATTTGCCCTACCAGATAATTGACTGATGAAGCTACAGTGATTAGGACAGGCTGATATTGGCACGGAGACTAACAAATTGACCAACAGAACAAAGTAGACCTGAAACAGATCAGTACTTACAGAATGGCAGATTTATGGAGTGAGGACTGTTCAATACAAATAACAAGAAAAAGACAACTAACCATATAGAAAAAAAATTACACTGGATTCCCAAAAGTCATCTACAGATGAACTAAGGACTTATATGCTAAATTTACAATTTTTAGTGAAGAACATAGGTAGGTGATCTGATCTAGGGTTAGGTGTTTCATTAACAAGATATGAAAACAACCATGAAAGAAAAAACAAAACATGATGAAGAACTGCTACTGATCAAAAAGAATCACTACACATGGCATACTTTTTTTTTCAGATTGGGAGGAGATATTTGCAACATACGTAAAGAACGTGTACCAAATCCATATGAAAGGACAAAGAATCAAATAGAAAAATGGGCAAAAGACATGACCAGGAATTACACAGAAAAAGATATTTTATATTTATGTTTAGCTAATTAACATGTGAAGAGATGCCAACTTCATTCTTAAACACAAAAATACAAACTAAGACCACAGTGAAATATAATTTTACACTTGTTCAACTGGCAAAAAACAAGAATAGTGCTGGGGAGGCCGGTTGACAGGATCCCTTACATAGTGCTGGTGAAAGTGTATTTGGCACAACCACTTTATGAAGTAATGCCACATTGTTTTCCAGAGTTAAACATGCACGTATTTCATGATCTGACAATTCCACTGCTAGACAAAGCATACACCAGGAAACAAGAATGTTCAAAGCAGCATTGTCCACAACAACACAACTGGGACCAATTCAAGTGCTCACTAAAAGGAGAAAATAGGGTACATTCACATAATATAGCAGTAGACCACAGAGGAAAAAAGAGAACTCTATAACATTGTGCATTTTACTTGAGCTTAAAAAAAAAAAAGGCCTGAAGACTACACACAGCATGACACTGACAAAGTTCAAAACGCTGTATCTACTTTTTTGAAAGCAAGGGAATGGGCCAGGTCTGGTGGTTCATGCCTGCAATCCCAGGACTTTGGGTGGCCAGGGCAGGAGGATCACTTGAGCCTAGGAGTACAAGACAAGCCTGGGTAACACGGCAAAACACTGTCTCTACAAAAAATACAAAAATTAGCTGGGCATGGTGGTGTGTGCCTGTAGTCCCAGCTACTCTGGAGGCTGAGGTGGTAGGATCACTTGCCTGGGCAACAGAGCTAGACCCAGCCTAAAAAAGGGGGGGCGGGGAGGTAGTAGGGAAATGACAAATAGAAAACTGAGGAATGCTTACCTTAGGAGGCAGTGGGGTGGGAGGCCGCACAGGTGGTTAAAAAATACTGCCACAAGATGGCCGATTAGGAGATGCTCTGGAATGCAGCTCCCAGCGAAAGCCCGGAGGGTGAGTGGATGCCACATTTCCAGACGGATTTTTATTGCCCACAGACTAGATTACTGGGTGGAGTAGCCCCACGGGTTGCCAGCACGGCTGTTTTGACCGGCATGGCGGGTCTCCACACAAAATACATGGGTCTGGGTGCTGTTTCAGCTGGCAATTGGAATGCCTGGGAGACAGAGTTGTCCATTCAACTGATAAAAAGGGGACTGAAATAGGGAGCCAGGCCAGGAGATTCCTGGGTGAAAAAGCGCCATGAATCTCCAGTGCGGCTGTTTCAGCCAGCGCAGTGGGTCACCGCTCAGGAAATCACACAGATCCGGGTGCCTTTTCAACAGGCAACTGGAACGCCTGGGAGACAGAGTTGGCCATTCAACTGAAAAAAGGGGACTAAAACAAGGAGCCAGGCCAGGAGATTCCTGGGTGAAAGAGTGCCACGAGCCCCCAGTGTGGCTGTTTCAGCTGACACAGTGGGTCTCTGCACAAAATCTCACACAAATCCGGACGCCTTTTCAACTGGCGACGGGAACACCTGGGAGACAGAGTCACCCGTTCAACTGAAAAGAAGGGGACTGAAACAGGGAGCTAGGCCAGGAGATTCCCCAGCAAAAAAGAGCCACATGTCTCCAGCGGCTGTTTCAGCTGGTGCAGTGGGTCTAAGCACAAGAAATCACACAAATCCGGGTGCCGTTTCAACTGGTGACTGGGATGCCTGGGAGACAGAGTTGCCTGTTCAAGTGAAAAAAAACAAAGGGGGTCTGAGGCAGGGAGCCAGGTGATCAGGCTCGGCCAGTCCCACTCCTGCAAAAAATAGCAATCTGAAATGCTCTGGACTGAGAGTTTCACAGCAAGCACAGCTGAACCTGGGATGGTCCAGCTCTGTGGAGGAAGGGCGTCTGCCATCACTGAGGCAATCCACCACTACCAAGGTAGTCTGCCATTGCGAGGTGGCCCGCCATTGCCAAGGCAGTCCACCATTACAGAGAGAGTCCGCAATTACACAGGTGGGCCACCATTGATAAGGCAGTTCTAACTATACTCCTATAAAACAGAACTGCAGGGAAGTTCACATGGCAGCTGGGTAGAGCCCACAGCAGCTCAGCAAAGCCTCTGCAGGCAGACTGTGACTAGGCTGCCTCCTCGCTGGGCAGGGCAGCCCTGAAAAAAGACAGCAGCATGGCAGAAACTTATAAATAAGGCCCTACCTTCCCGGGACAGAGCACCTGGGAAAAAAAAAGGCGTTTATGAGTTCTGCTGCAGCAGACTTAAACATACCTGCCCAGCAGCTCTGAATAGAATGGAACTCATAGCTCAGCACTTGAGCTCCTATAAAGGACAGACTGTCTCCTCAAGCAGCTCCCTGACCTGCATATATCCAAAGAGTCACCTCATAAAGGAGAGCTCAGACTGACATCTGGCAGGTATCCTTCTGGGACAAAGACAGCAGAAGAAGAAATTGGCAGCAACCCTTACTGTTCTGCAGCTGCTCCAGGTGATCCCCAGGCAAGCAGAGCCAGGAGTGGACCTCAGCAGTCCTACAGCAGAGGGGCCTGACTGTTAGACGGAAAACTAAGAAACAGAAAGAAATAACTTCATTATCAACAAACAGGACGTCCACTCAGAGACCCCATCGGAAAGTCAACAACTACAAAGACCACAGGTAAATAAATCCACAAAGATGGGAAGAAACCAGTGCAAAAAGGATGAAAACACCCAAAACCAGAATGCCTCTTCTCCTACAAGGGATCACAACTCCTTACCAGCAAGGGAACAAGGCTAGAGGTAGAATGAGTATGATGAATTGACAGAAACAGGCTTCAGAAGGTGGGAAATAAGAAACTTCTCTGAGCTAAAAGAACATGTTCTGACCCAATGCAAAGAAACTAAGAACCTTGAAAAAAGGTTTGAGGAAATGCTAAGGAGAATAAACAGCTTAGAGAGGAATATAAATGAATTGATGGAGCTGAAAAACACCACATGAGAATTTTGCAAAGCATATACAAGTTTCAATAGCTGAACTGACCAAGCAGAAGAAAGGATATCAGGAGTCGAAGACCAACTCAATGAAATGAAACAAGAAGGCAAGATTAGAGAAAAAAGGGTAACAAGGAATGAACAAGTCTCCAAGAAATACGGGACTATGTGAAAAGACCTAATCTACATTTGATAGGTGTACCTGAATGCGATGGAGAGAATGAATCCAAGCTGGAAAATACTCTTCAGGATATTATCCAGGAAAACTTCCCCAGCCTAGCAAGGCAGGCCAATACTCAAGTCCAGGAAATACAGAGAACACCACAAAGATATTCTTCAAGAAGAGCAACCCCAAGGCACATAATCGTCAGATTCACCAGGGTTGAAATGAAGGAGAAAATGCTAAGGGCAGCCAGAGAGAAAGGTCGGGTTACCCACAAAGGGAAGCCCATTAGACTCACGTCAGATCTCTCAGCAGAAACCCTACAAGCCAGAAGAGAGTGGGGGCCAACATTCAACATCCTTAAAGAAAAGAATTTACAACCCAGAATTTCATATCTAGCCAAACTAAGCTTCATAAGTGAAGGAAAAATAAAATTTTTTGAGAACAAGCAAGAACTCAGAGATTTCATCACCACCAGGCCTGCTTTACAAGAGCTTCTGAAAGAAGCACTACACATAGAA